>JAKUCM010008202.1:0-25877 GCA_023374145.1 Lepidium sativum
GATACATATTCATGGGCTGTTCTTGAGTGGAAGTCTCCACCAGCTATGAAAGCTTCCATCATGCTTTTGCAACGAGCAAGATGTGCCAGAATCCTAAGTTCCAGCTGAAGAAAGAAAAGACCTCACAGTCAACAAGAGAATTTGCTTACTAAACATCAGAAAGATAAATACAACTACACTTCCACCTGTCCATAATCAGCAACAATAAGTGAATTCCAGGTGATGCTATAAAGGCCTGACGGATCTTATACCGATCTTTCTCCAATGCAGGTTGATTCTAGAAGAGAAAAGGAGAAAGTTACTTAACATTGAACTTGTGCATTTACATCCAGATGTACTATATCTCCATATAAAAGTAGAACTTGTGCATTTATATCTAAAGATCTAGCAGGCCTTCATACCTCAACAATTTTAATTTTTTTATGAAAGGTTCATGAGTAGAGAAAATAGAGAACCTTAATTACTAGATTGCATCTCCATTCAAGCTAAATCCTAAATTAAGTTCGGGCCATGTACCTGCAAATTCGGCCTTCTAGCTGATAAGCGCCCAGTTTCCGTGTTAATATTTAGAGAGCAGTGGACACGACCATCTTTGCCTGATACTTCCCTGTGAAATAGGAAAATCAGTTCCATAAAAAGGTAATCCGTCTGGATAAGCTAATGGAAAGACATAAGCACACAAAACCCAGGGAACATTGTTTTAGAAGAACTTGTAAAAGAATTTACCTGCAACGGAAGAATAAAATTTGATATTAAGGAATCAATGGAGCAAACTTCACATAATGCAGCAATAGCATGGCAAGCCTCCTTTCCGATTTCACCCCCTCCAAATGCATTAAATGCTGTTCCATAAGCTGATGTGTCTGATTCAACAGAGGTATTGGAGTATTGCGTTTCCAAAGTTTCATCTGGTAGCAAAATACAATCATCATCTACAACGCTTTCTTCTGAAGAAGTATTTGAAATGCCCTCGAAATAGTCATATTCTGCGGAGACTTTCCCAGCTAAGGCTTTTAAGGTATCTCCACTAACAGAGGGCCAGCCTGAGTCTGTGAACTTTTCAGTGGGCAAAGGATTGTCGCTAATCCTATGGAGTTTGATATTCCGGAACTTTGTGGCTTTTTTTTTTCCTTCTTCAACCACGTTATCAACATTGGGAACTTTGAATAGTTTTTCATACGGAAGAGCCTCATCATTACGACTGCAACAGATATTAATAAAAGTTATAATCAGAAACAAGCTTTAAATTTTAAATTATGTAATTTCTGATAGGCATCATTACGGAAATAAAATTCGATACAGGATCTCCATCCGAGAGCTACTAGTGCGTTGTATGACACTATACAAGTGATATGATACATATCAAATACAAGATATCAAGGTTTCTTCAAAAGCCAACTTCTGTTTGACACTATACAAGGCAAAATAAGGCAATCAGATTAAGAGTTACGAGAAGAATACCTGTTAGAAATGCCACCAAAAAAGAGCTGTCGCAATTGTGTGTCACTTCCAACATTCATATACTTTGCATCTGGACAATGCTTCGAGGCCCAGTTCCGGAACCTAGAAACAGCAATTTCTTGTTCTGCTTTGGCTACAATCTCAATCTGCGCCAAATACTCTCTATCAACAAGCATGCCTTCTGCTTCCATATTGGCAAGAAGTTCACCAAAAGGTTGCCAATACTCTTGGTAGAAGTCAAACATGTTCTTTTTTGAGATTAGATTCCCATCAAGAAACCACTGCTTCCCTTGCAGTTTGTTCTTCATGCTCTCGTAAAGCTTTAGTGTGCTTATCGAATCCAATGCAGAGTATGAGATCCAAGCTTCACGATCCTCCTTTTGAAGATCTTCAACAGGGGGAATGACCACGGTTTTCCCCACTGTTCCATCTTTTTTCAGTTTTCCCTTGCCAAAAATCGTTTTCATAGATATTTTACCAAATAATTCTGCTTCCTCCTTTGTCTCAGTCCCCCCAAGAACCCTTGGGTCACTTGTAAGTGCTTCAAGTGAATAGCCACCAGATGTACGTCTAGATGAATCCCACAGTCTTGCCATGTGCATTGTATCACCATGGAAACCAGAAAGCTTGATACCATAATTTGTGATAATGTGGCTATCAAAGCTGTAGTTATGCCATACCTATATGTAAAGAAAAGGTCAAGCTTATCAGCGTTGTCTTACTGATCGTGAAAACAATTTCAAATGATTTACAAAACCAAAACAAAACATGATTTGGACATCGTGGTGAGTGCTTAAGGGAGAAGAAAATAGCCAATTGTCCTTTTAGGAGAAAGCGAAATAAGATTACTCACAACAAGTTTACCAAATTTCACTGAATATATAGAGATACCGTAAGTGGTTTCTAGTTTTAGCTCACTTTTTTAATTGATGAGTCTTCGAAAAATGGCTTAAACTCAGCCAAGATATCCCTTCCCTTTTCTCCAAGCACATCTACCCAGATGCATGATTTTCTATCTCCAAATTCTGCTTCTGATCCACAATAGATACTGAAACATATCAGCTTTCCATGGTCAACAGGTGTTTCAGTCTTTACATCAATCCCGGACACCTAGATAATTGAGAATTAAAGAGCAAAGGCAGCATTACATAAAGCGTCTAGATATTAAGTACATAAGCATTATTAGGCTGAGTGAACAACAATGTAATAGCAAACGCATGATCTACCTCTGTATCGCAAGCATGGACAAGATTCCGATATTGATTCATGAGCTTAGCCACAGTTTCCTTGGCAGTAGACACATTATCAACAACAAAAACACGATTATAAATTTTCCTGAGGTTTGCACGCACTTTTGAGAAGCTGGTGCCTTCTTCCACTTTGGAAATCAGCACTGTCTTCTTATCGCTTGCATGGTCAAGAGACATATTGGTGTTAACCGGTCTTTGTTTTCCGTGAACATCTTTGTCTCCTCTCAGTGACACGTCTGTTGTTTCCCCGACCTCAATATTCTTGCTTGGTAATGCTATGACCGGTCCTCTTAGATTCTTCTGTTGCAACAAGCCATTCAATTCTCTATCAAGTGTGGTAATATCACCTTTAGGCTTCAGCTTGTAATCAAAGTTCTGGCAACTGCCATAAGATTGAACATCATCTATTTTTGGCACAACGCCTTTGAAGTAATAACTGCCATTACCAAAAGCATCATCCTGGCTGTTAGCATGTTCGCCATTTCTTTCTCTCATCTTATTGACTTCATCCCTCCAAGCACTTACAGTTCCAGTTTGTTTCACAGTTGGCGGAACCATTCTAGCCGTCTTAGATCCCAAATTAAGTTTCCACTCTCCACCAAAATCGACAGAAGATGACCGATGATGACCTGAATGGTGAAACCCATGGGAGCTTCCACATGCTGTATCAGTGGAATATCCGGCATTTCCATTTGTGATAGCTATCTTTCTGCAAATTATAGGCACGAACAAATTTGTATCAACACAAAGAGAAATTTAAAGCTCGAAATAATAACCAACTACCTCTAACTTAAACACATTGCTTCGCTTAACCAAGAAGGTTAATCAAGAGCAGACTCCTAAATACTTTTTACACTTGATTATGGAACCTCCAAATGGAAGATAATTAGCCTCCTAAGTGAGAAGCTGAATACCCAGTTAACAAATTGCAGCAAACAAAACTATACCTGCTTCTTCAACTACCCAAACGTTAATCATCGATAAAGTAACCAACAATACAATTACGAAATAGAGTAATTGAGTAAAGCTAAGTCTCGATGAAAAACCTTTCAACTACCAACAGCACAAATGAAACAAAAAACCGATGATAAAATCTGTAAACCTGCAACGGATTCTACGGCGAGGCACAAGGAATGAAAGAAGTGAAGAAGAAACGCGAGGACGACGCGAAACCCAGAAAGAGGAAGGAGAGAAGTGACGAAGAGACACCCCCATGACGGTAAGCGAAGCTACTCTTCCCAACCTGAAGGGATTACGTCTTCTAAAGATAAAGAAAAAGTAGGGTTTATGGTGTCGATTTTGTCGTTTTTCTCAGAGCTGAGCTGGTGGCCATTACTCGATGACAAACCCTTAAACCCTTTTCCCCTTTTATCTTCTTAAATTATATAATTAATTATCATTCGCTGATAATAAATATTAAATAATAAATTTCAAAACATTTTCCGAAAAAGTTGGGATTTTTAATTTTCTGAGGAAAGTCTGGAAATTGAAACCCAGATCATCAGTTTATTAGAGCAAAATTCTCAGCAAATCTGTCAAATGTCCGAGGGGTAGACGAAAGCTTATCTTAGCAACAAAATAAAAAGAGAAAAAGAAAAGTCTCGAGTTTGAAAAGCCCTCAAATTTCCTAAAACCGATCATTTAAGATTACAAAAAAAAAAAAACTCAAAGTTTGGATTTTTCGCCTTCTTCTACAGTTTGGCCATCTTCTTCGGCATTGGTCATAGCTAAGTACTCGAGCGCAGTGACTACATCGCTCATCATTGGTCTCGTTCCTGCTTCTTCTTGAAGACACATCGCTGCAATTGCAAGCGCTTGGTACAATCCTTTTATCGGGTACTTTTCTTCAAGCAATGGATCCGCCATTGACGTGAATTTTCTCCTATCTTTGAACAATGGACTCGCCTACGCATTTTAGCAAACAAAATTAAGAAAATCAATCAAGGTTTTAGGTCAGATTTTAGATGAGAGGTACTGAAGAATTTTGCAATGTACCCAAGTGACTAAATTCTGTTCTTCAGTTGGTTTTGTGTTATCAATGACTCTTCTTCCTGTGATCATCTCTAAAAACACGACTCCGAAGCTGTACACATCGGATTTCGCAGTGAGCTGTCCGGTGAGAGCATACTCAGGCGCACAGTAGCCGTATGTTCCCATCACTCTTGTCGACACATGAGTCTTCCCACCGGTCGGACCAACCTTAGCTAAACCGAAATCCGAGAGCTTTGGATTGAATTCGTCGTCAAGCAATATATTTGAAGCCTTGAAATCTCTGTAGATCACAGGAGGATCAGCTGTTTCGTGTAGATACTCAAGTCCTATCGCTGCACCTGCTGCAATTTTCATCCTTGTTAACCAATCCAATGGCTTCTTGTACTGTGCCAATTCTGATGTATAAAAGGTGATCTTTAGAATGAGTGGATATGAAAGTATGTAGTTATGGAGTTTATATATAGATATATATATATATATATATGTGTACCAAGAAGATGATCTTCTAAAGAGCCATTTTGCATATATTCATAGACAAGAATCCGTTGATCGCCGTCTGCGCAATACCCGACCAAATTGACAAGGTTTTGATGATGTAGAAGACTCAACATCATGACTTCCACAAGGAACTCTCTGTTCCCTTGGTAACCATTCCTGTCTAGCTGCTTCACCGCAACAACCTAAAAACTCAAGAATCAGAACAAAACTGCTGAACACAATATGAAGGTGAGATGGTGTTTGAGAGATATTGTGGACGTAGTCGAGGTATACTCTTTCTGGGTTTTCTATATGACCTTTGTAAACCCTTCCAAATCCCCCTTCACCGAGCTGATAATTGGGGTTAAAGTTCTTTGTAGCGTTGCAGAGCTCTCTGAATGAAAAGATCTGAACATTGATGTTCCCTTTACCGAGTTTTGCTAGCTCTTCGGATATGTATCTTCGCCTACTGGTATCTGCAGGTATGTGCATTTATGTAGAAAGCTATTAAGGAATTGGAAAATGTATATAATGATAAGTGAAAAAACTTGGACCTGTTTTAAAAGAGATGTTGTCAAATGTTAGATGGTTCTTTGCATCACTGCAGTGTTTGATGCTTTGTCTCGATGATGATTGCCTGGTAAATCGTTTCTCGGACATACAACAGAACAAGCAATTCATTTTCATTCTGTATTATGTCTTTATATGTATCTTCCTGGATTATTTCTACAAGAAGATGATTGACTACTCGAATTTCATGAATGTTCTTGAACCTCAAATCCAAAGGGATACAGATTATTCTCAGACGAACAGATTTTTTTTCTTTTTCTTTTGTAAGATGGTTAATGGGTTAGCTGAGACAATAAGAAGGTTTGGCCTTTGAAGAAACCAAAAATGAATCTGGTCTCTTTTGGCCTCAATTGAAGGAACACAAAAAATGAGAAATAAATTTTGCTACTAGATGGATGATTGTTTTTTTTTTTTTCATTTTTTTTTGTTTTTAAAAGAGAGAAATAAATGGATGGTGAATTTTCTGTGGAGAATCGATTGGAAGAGAGTTAAGATCAAATAAGCTAAATTTGGTCGTGTCGGATTTATGTGTTTATCCATTTTCCTATTAATATCATCTTCTAATTTGAAATTGTAGAAATCTTGAAAGAAGAATGTTATGCTAAACATTATTCTTCATAGATTTACTTGCAGATACTGTAGTTGAAGGCAATTACAAGAACTTACACTAAAATCAGATAAAGAAGCTCACAAGAATCGCCATGATGATAAACGCCAAGGAAACTTCTATCGCAGTTGTCTCTGCTTTTGATGGCGTAGAAGCAGGAGGCTGACTTCTTACACTTCTTACTTCAGGTAATGGTGGTTCCATGATATCTGACTCAACTAGTAATGGATATGGAGCTTCAGTTGGAGGAATTAGCCTTGGATTGGCTAATCCGACGAGTTCACCAGTTCTAAACAGATCCATTTCACTGTAACATTTGTTCTCTGCAATAAAATATTATCTCAGATTGGCTCAAAGAATTTTTTTAAGGAAATCAAGAGAGAAGAGGTGATATTTCTTACTTCTGTATCTTGCAGTGGTCGCTGGAAAGTCAGTGATGACGCCAGCAATTTTGTGATCTCGGACAAAGGAATCTAACTCCACTGTTGGATCCAAGAAAAAGTCAAATGGTTGAGTTATAAACTCGTTGCTAAATGTTTCTACATAAACACGAAGTCCGCTAGACTTTAGCCTTGTAACAATATCTGCCTTGGTTTTATGCCTGATAAACCCGTCTTGGGAGGGAAGAGTGACTTCTTACTGATGACAATCGAGCCTACGAAATTCTTTATGTCTTCGATTGCGGAATCTGCTACATCACGGATGTTTTCATCGACACTATATACCAGCTCATCATGAATCATTTTATTCTTCTCCTTGAACTCTATTAAGACAGACTTATCAGTAGACTGGATCAGTATTTTTCTTGCACTTTTCTGGTTTTGTTGAGTGGTAGCTCTTTCAGTTCATCTAGTACTGCATCGACCACACCAATTCCTTTATGTTCCGCTAAATATGCTGCATTCTAAGAAACGAGAACGCAGTATCAAGAAAAATGTTATTTCTTATTATTTACACACAAGATTTGCAGAAGAACTCTCACCTCCACTTATATCAAGGTGCCTAAGAGAGTGCTGTAACGTTTTCGAAGAAGCAGAAACTCGGATAATGTAAGAAGCCTTCCAGCATTTTTGTTAGTTGGACTTCTGATACGGATTCGAAATAGCAGCTGCAAAGAAGGGAAAACAATGCTCTTTTAGATATGATTTCATTCAAATGTCTTTGTAGTTTAGTTCTTACGCTTCAAACTTTTTATCTGAGAAATCGTCAGGCTGAAAGTGTAGATTCCACTGTTTTGCTGAATCTCAGAAGCTACTGATGACAGATTTCTGGAGCTTGTTTCAATCACATTAGTGCTGTTCATAAGATCTATGGAGCTCAAGGAAAACGGAATCTTGTCCTTCGACATCTGGACATTGCAATCAAGAATGTCAACCCCTAACTCACAGCTTTCTCATATGCCAAGTCAGTACAGCCTGGGAAACCCTCATATGGTGTCTCACTCTCTCTGTAAAACCCTCGAAAAACCTCTCTCTAAACGAAGAAGATGAATCTAGCCTTATACATGGGCCAGTTCATTCTTCTTTGTTGTTGGGCCACAAATCGGCCCAGCAAAAGAAAAAACGAGCTCAAAGAAATATAGGCCGACAGTGAACCTCAGACCCGTTAGCAAATCAATTGCTTAATGGGCTAATCGGCTCGGCCCACACCCAAAAATGAATGACAAAACCAACAAATCTCCACCTTGACGCTTCATTTCACTCGCGAGCTAAAACTCTAGCCGCTGCGATTCTCTCTCGACCCTTCTTTAACTCTTCTCATCTCTTCCTCTTCCTCTTCCTCTTTGTCTCTGTAAAATGAGATTCCGATGTATAGTCTGTCTTGGGTTTTGATCTTTTCTCATTTTAAGCACCATAGCTGTTCACAGCAGCTCTGCTCCGGTGTAAGAACCTCAACTTTCTCCGGTGACGACTCGTCTTCCCGGTAAGATTCTCCGTCTTTAATGTTCCTCTTTAGTTCTCCGATACATGCATGAGAAGATCCTATCACTTCCCTGATGGATCCGATGGTTTGGCTCCTTTTCCTTTACCTAACCCTTCTTGCATGCACAGATCGTTTCTGACAGATCTGACGGTTCGGTTCTTCTTTCACCTGACCTCTTTTTCTTTTCTTTTTCTGATGAACGCGATGAGGTGAACTCCAGTGGATCTTAACTCAAGCATCAGGAAACCGGTAAGTAAAAAAAATCTCTAGCTTCTCCAACATATTTCAGATTTACGGAGAAACCTAAAGCTTTTCCTTTTTTTCCGCCTTTGCTTTCTTAGATCTAACCTTTCCTTGTTCTTATTTGGTGCAGCTCATGATCAAAAAACCATCGTGACCTTTCATCTGCCTTGCAAGTAAGTCTCTGACCCTTTAGATCTCTTTTTCCTTAAACCTTGATTTCGAGCTCCTGAAACCTGTTTTGAACTCTTATTTAAATAACAACTAACCCAAGTTTCTTTCTTTCTGTTGACCGTGTCTAGGTATCAACAGATCTGAGTATTCCGACATTGAAACTACATGTCGGAATACTCTCACAACGACCCTTAGGCTTCTTCCATCCTCAAAGACTGCATGCAGCCTTTGAACTTCTCAGCAGGTATGACCTTCGTAAACATGTCTGCTGGGTTGATCGATGTATGAATCTTAGTGACTTTGACTTGTTTAGCTTATGTCACTTCTCTGATATAGTTGTATTTGATTTGAATATGCTTTGTCCTTTCACTGCACATTCTGTTCTTTGATAGATAGATAGCGCTTTGAGAATCATAGTATAATTCCACAGTTCCTGTACATAGCTTCATTTCTTTGCATATTCCTTGTATTCATACTGCTTCTCTACTAGCTTCTGATAGTGCTATGTACTCTGATTTCGTTGTAGATAAAGCTACTACTCTCTGTAGCCTAGATCTCCAACTTATTGTGTTGTTTCCCAAAGTAAAAACATACCCTGAAATTGATCTTCGTTTGTCTAAGTCTGAAGCAAAATCTGCATCACAGTAGCCTTTAATTCTGAAATCTGCATCTTTCTTGAATGTTAGGCTTATTTTTGATGCTTCAGTTAGATAACGCATTATCCATTTGACTGCTAACCAGTGTGTTTTTCCTGGTTTTGACATGTACCGACTGACGATACCAATGGAGTAAGCAAGGTCTGGACGTGATCCGACCATTGCATACATCAGACTCCCGACTGCACTTGTATAAGGTACATCCTCCATTCCCTTAGTCTATGCGTCTTCTTCATCTGATGAAATGCTCTTTAATTTGAACTGAACTCCTATAGGTGTAGAAACTGACCTGCTATCACTCATGTTAAACGTATTTAGAACTTGCTTGATATACTATTCTTGTGATAACTGTAGTGTACTCTGCTTTCTGTCTCTGTAAATGTCCATGCCTAGTATTCGCCTTGCTGTTCCTAGGTCTTTCATTTCGAACAGTTTACTGAGAAGCTTCTTTAGATTAACAATCTGTTGTTTCTGTGTTGATGCAATGAGCATGTCATCTACATATAGGAGTAGATATATCATAGTATCAACTGTATTTCCCTTGTAGTACACGCATGGATCATATTCACTCTTTTCAAACTGTTGATTCTTCATGAATTCATCGAACTTTGCATTTCATTCTCTTGGTGATTGCTTTAAACCATATAGAGATTTCTTAAGTAGACACACCTTTCTTTCTTTTCCTTTCACTTCATAGCCTTCTGGTTGATTCATGTAGATCTCTTCCTGTAATGTTCCGTGTAAAAAAGTTGTTTTCACATCCATTTGCTCTAGTTCCATGTTCCAATTTGAAACTGTAGCTAGTAGAATCCTAATTGAAACGTGTTTAACTACTGGTGCAAAAATATCATTATAATCTACTCCTTCAACCTGAGCATAACCCCTAGCAACCAATCTACTTTTAAATCTTGGTTTTTCAATTCCGGGTATGCCTGGCTTTAACTTGAATAACCATCTGCATCCACTTACTCTTTTATTATGTGGTTTATCGACTAGAATCCATGTGTTGTTTCTGATGAGGGAATCCATTTCCTCATCAGCTGCTTCTCTCCATTTTTTCCTGTCTTTGCTATGCATTGCTTCTGTATAGGTCTTAGGTTCTTCAAAATCTATTTCCTCAGAACTTGATAGTGCAAAGGCAACTAGGTCTGCTTCTTCAAATCTAGATGGAAGTCTTATATCTCTTCTTTTCCTGTCCCGAGCCAATAGGTAGTCTTCCAGATTAGTCTCTTCACTTTCTGAATGTTCAGAGTCTACACGGCTCCCATCTTCATTGAGGTCTTCTGGTACATACTCTGGACTTGCTCCACCTGACCCAGCCATACCCTTTAGTTGATCTTTCTCACCCAGTATTTCCTCTAGGTTTACTTTGAAGGTTACCCTTCTATCGGATTTTCTTTCACTGTTTTGCTTATCAACCTTAGGTTCTTGTTCTTCTGAAATAGAGTCTCTGTATAGTTCATCTTCATTGAATACTACATCTCTGCTAATTACCAACTTTCGTTCTTCGATTAGCCAGACCCTGTATCCCTTAGTTTTTGTTCCATAACCAACAAGAACTCCCTTTAAAGCTCTAGGGCTTAGCTTGTCTTGAATAGTATGAACATAAGCTATACATCCGAAACTCCTTAGGTGATTGTACTCGGGTTTATGTTTAGACCACAGTTCTTCTGGTACATCAAAATTGATTGATGCTGCTGGTGATCTGTTTATGATATAAATCGCTGTGTTTGCTGCCTCTGCCCAAAATTCTCCATTTAGATTCTAATAGCATTCATCTCACCTTTTCCATTATAGTTCTGTTCATTCTTTTTGATACTCCGTTTTGTTGAGGTGTATATGCACAAGTCCTATGCCTTTTAATTCCTGCTTCTTTGCATAAGTCATCAAACTGTTTGTTGCAGTATTCTAGTCCGTTGTCAGTCCTTAGGCATTTGATTCTCTTCCCAGTTTGATTTTCTACCAGCATTTTCCAATCCTTGAAAGCTTGAAATGCATCACTCTTTTTCCTTAGAAAATGAATCCAAACCTTCTTTGAATAGTCATCTATAAAACTAATGAGTATTGACAACCTGATATGCTAGGAGTAGTGTTCTGTGATCCCCATAAATCTGAATGGATGTACTCTAAAGTACATTTTGAGGTATGTTTTCCCTTCTGAAAACTAAGTCTATGAGTCTTTCCCAATGCGCATGTTTCACAAAACCCCATAGCTTTTACATCTCCTTTCCTTAGATGGCCTTTTCTGACTAAGGTTTCCATTGACCTTTTTCCCATATGAGCTAGCCTTCGATGCCACCTAGTTGTCGTGTCAATAGTTCCCTTTGCTATGTTGACTTCTGTACTTAGTACCTTTCCATCTAGGAAGTATAAACCATTCTAGTATTTTCCAGATAGGAATCTATCACCATTTTCTTTGTAGAACTGAATGTTGAAATCTTTTCCTTGATAATAACACCCTAGTTCTTCTAGTTGGCCATATGATATTAAATTCCAGCTCATTTCTGGTACATATCTCACACCATTTAAGGTAACTAAGTTACCTTCTTTGTTCTTAATCACGATGTTGCCAATTCCTTTGACTGAGCAGTATGAGTTGTTTCCCATGTAGACTTTGTTTCCTTCGAATTCTACTAGGTTTGTGATTAGGTTCTTCCTAGGTGTACAACCTGAGTCCATTATCCATTCCTCAGTTGTTGCAATTAGACTTGCAGTGTAGGCTAAACTCTTTGATTCTTTTGTTGCACAATTTGCTGATTCCTTTTCTTTCCCATTTTTCTTTTGTGGACAATCACGCTTCCAGTGATTTTCATCTCCATATATCCAACAAGTCCTGATTTCTTCATTGTTCTGTTTTGGTCTTGACTTAGATCGACCTTTACTTTTTGATCTGCCTCTGTTCTTCCCTATACTCTTTACATTCCTCTTGTCTGTTCAGCCTCTGCTATCAACAGTCAACCCTTCTGAATGTGTTTTCTTCCTTAATAACCCCTATTGTCTTAGATTTGACTCCATTCCATAGGCTCTAGTTATTACATCATCCATAGTTAGGGTGCCCTTAGCATTACCGAAATGTAAAGTGTGTGTAAGCGGATCATATTGAGGTGGTAGACTATTTAACAATGCAATAGCTTGATCTTCGTCTTGAATAGTAACCTTTAGACTTTCTAAGTCACCTATCAGCTTTAGGAACACAACAAGATTTTCTTCTATTGATTTATCCTCATCCATTCGGTATAGAGAGAATTGTCTCTTTATATAGACTCTGTTAGCTTTAGTCTTGGTTTGGTAATCACGTTCTAGTGCTTTCCATTGCTTGAATGTTGTAGCTTCATTCATTACTTTTCTCAATTCCGAGTTAGGTAAGCATTGTCCGAGCAAGCTCCTTGCTCTCCGATCCTTTAGCTCCCATTGAGGATCCTTTGACACTGGCTTGCCGATTTTGATTTCTTTCCCTGTTTCTTTGTCAGTCACAGATACTCCCTCCATTGGCCATACTTCTTCATGATCTTTCTCAATTACTGTGAGAAGGCCATGAATCTCAAACTGTCCTAGCATTCGATATTTCCATAATCCGAAATCTCCTTTACCGTCGAATTTCTCCACCTCAAACTTTCCCGAGATGACTTCCATGTTTGAAACCTTTGAATACTTTGACAAGTTTGTTGTTTTAAGACTTCCTTGTTACGCAAGTAAAATACTAATACCTTCTGTGATTTTCTTGCGAGGTACCAATCAATGCCTAAGATCTTCAAGACCCCTTCACGTCTCCAAGAGAAGAAGACGAGAAGCTGCAATGACGCTTCCAAAACGTAAGTATTCCTCTTCTTGTACTCCTCCCTTTTATGAACTCTGAGCTCTATGTTGTTATTCGCTTTCTTGAACACAGGCTCTGATACCACTTGTTGTGCATAAGATCGTATGATATCTCGATTCACTTACGGATTAACTTCTGTGTGATCTTGAGTTCAAATTGAAAGAAAAAGAATTTCGAGAGAGAAGAAATATGAGGCACGAGTTTATAGAGTTCCCCGTTGATGGTTTAATCGACGGGTACATTTCTCTTCGGATATGATTCCGGAATCCACTAAAACATGTAGTGTGTTTCTTCTTTCAGAGCTTTGCTCTGTTACATCTATGGTGTCTCACTCTCTCTGTAAAACCCTCGAAAAACCTCTCTCTAAACGAAGAAGATGAATCTGGCCTTATACACGGGCCAATTCATTATTCTCTGTTGTTGGGCCACAAATCGGCCCAGCAAAAGAAAAAACGAGCTCAAAGAAATATAGGCTGACGCTGAACCTCAGACCCATTAGCAAATAAATTGCTTAATGGGCTAATCGGCTAGGCCCACACCCAAAAATGAACAACAAAACCAATAGTGTTTCTCGTAGAAAACATTGTCCTATAAGTGTATCAACGATAAGGAGTGGAAGAAAATTAATTATGATCATGTGGAAAAGGCGTTGAGATATAAAAGAGTATATACATTATACCTGAATGTTTAGCCAGAGGGCTGAAGTTGCTTCTTTTGTTGCTTTTGCTACTTGTTCGATAGTCTGTATTTGGTAAGTATTATCGAAAAATGGTGATCTAGAGTAAATACTTTGTATCACTGTCGAAGGAGAAAAAAGAGTTACAATCAGAAACGTTAAATTGAAATATTTTGCACAATTACTATTCCAAAAGATTGAACATTATCATCTAGGAAACTTAACTCGAGGGTTCCAAGAAACAAGATACTTAAAACTTACAATTCACAACAGAGAGTTCCTTCCAAGTGAGATCACCAGAGAACCTTTGTTTTCTATTCGGGTAAATGTCCTTGGCATCAGAACCGTTGTCAAGATTCAAATTTGGGAAGCAGATTCTGACACCATCCTTTGTAAGTTGAAGATCACACTAGAGCATTACGTCTGGTGAAGTTGTCATATTCACGAGCAGATATGCTTGGATACTGGAATCTGGAAAGGTACCTGAGAATCCACCTTGAGCAATCACATTCGGAGGTTTCCCTGACAAAAAAAATCACATCAAAAACCTAAATGAACATAAAAAGAAAGCTCATGTAGAAGAAAATGTGAAAGAACTCTCTGTATCTAACCATCCAAGTTTGCCAACACCTTGATAAAGCAGTCTGTAAAATGAAGAACTTGATCAGAATCAGAAATTTCATTATAGGGATCTCCATGGTAGTGGAATGTATTCAGTTCTTTTTACGTATCTAGCATGGAGTGATGAATAATTGAACGCATGAGCTGCTTAGCAACACGCTATACAAACTACCACGTCCTTAGAATGGAAAATTTAGCTTGAAAGATAATCAGATTCCGCAGTAACATTAATAGCAGGTTTTCTTTAATGATCTCATAACTCCAATCTTTCAAAATTTTAATCTCTTATATATAAACCAAATCTCTTATATACAAACCTATTAATGAAACTTGATATTCCCAAAATGACTTTAACGAAAATTACCCTAATTAATTATTAAAAAAAAATTAAGTCTTCTTCTCTTTCATCTCTCTCCTCCCTTAGCTTCTCTCTCCTCCTCAATCGGGTCTTTCAATTCCGCCGGGGGTCTCGAGTTGCACCGCCGCCGCCTCCGCCGCCTCTCCTGCCATTGCCGTCGTTTTTTAATCTCCATACCTTCATTCTTGATTTGCCTCTCCACTTTGGGCATAAGAAGGTCAACTGCAAATTGAATTTTAAGCTTGAAATTGATAATTTTGCTTTTGTTATTTGGTAGAATCTGGGTCGAATAAGACTTAAGATTGGTAACATAGACTGGGGCTAGACTGAAACATAGTGCAATTATAGATTTAGAACTGCCCAAGCGAACGAATTTGAGTTGATAACAGTTGGTTTCTGCGATAGTTAAACTAGTATAACTAGAATCAATTATACAGAACTGAATGAGTTGTATATTCTTTAGTTGCATTTCTGCATTGGGTTGATGAAGAAGCTTAATTTCATAGTTGATTATTTGGTAGAATCTAGCTCTAATAAGACTTGACATTGGTAACAATTGTAATGTATAGGCTGAAACATAGCACTTTATAGATTTAGAACTGCCTAAATGATCGATGGAATCTGAGTTATAAGAGTTGGTTTCTGCGATAGTTAAACTAGTATAACTAGAATCAATTATACAGTTATACTAGTTATACAGAACTGAATCAGTTGTACATTCTTTAGTTGCATTTTTGCATTGGGCTGGTGAAGAAGCTTAATTTCATAATTTGGTAGAATTATTTTTGTACTAAACTATTATTTTATTTTTTCTTAATTTGGTAGAATTTGGCTTATATAAGACTTGATTGAATATGGTCACAATTGGGTGAAACGTGGTGTAAAACTTGTAGAACTACATAAGTTGTACAAGCGAAACTGGTAGAACTACATAAGTTATACAAGTAAAATTGGTAGAACTACATAAGTTATACTAGTAAAACTGGTAGAACTACATAAGTTATACAAGCAAAACTGGTAGAACTACATAAGTTATCCAAGTAAAACTGGTATAACTACATAAGTTATACAAGTAAAACTGGTAGAACTACTAAGTTATACAAGTAAAACTGGTATAACTACATAAGTTATACAAAACTGAATCAAATTTTTTTTTTAGCAGGGCATTATGAACAACAAAGTCGTGATATGGTTTAAATGCGACGACTATGTTAGTTGTATATTGATGAAGCACGCGGTAGAGGATATCACTTTGTCGATGATTGAAGAATGTCTATATCAAAGGCTTGGTTTAGATGAAAGTAAGGTTAGATTACAGTTGAGGTTCTACCGACCTACGGTCAGAGATGAAGTTGAAGTGAGTATCTGTGATGATGTGGATGTGTGTGGTTATCTAGCCTACATTGATGAAGATAATCGTAGTACGGCAACATTGTTCGTGGATGTCATAACTAGATCAGAAGAACCTGAGGAAAGAATGTCGAGACAAGTGTCGATAGCAGTTCAAAGCTCTGTTGGTTGTAATGATGGTGAGGGAGGAGTAACTGCTATTACAGTATATTCTCCACCAGTTAGAGAGAATGAAATTGTGCCAGAAGATAGAAGTGTGGATATTAGTGTTGAGAGATCGGATATTGGTGATGTCTATGTAGAACGTCCACCCGTTGTAGAGAGTAGTCAGTTTGCAGAGGAATGGGAAGACGGCTTAGGTTTGAGTTTGCATCAAGAATTCAAAGATAAGAAGACATTGCAAGAAGTTGTGGATAGAGGATCATTTGTCAACAGCTTTTGTTTTGCTATTAAAAGATCTGAACCCAGTCGGTTGTGGATTGTGTGTAATATGGATATTTTCAGGATTATAAAGTACACAAAGATGCATACATGCTATTGGGCTAGTCAGAGCGAGAGTAGTGGCACAAAGAGGCACTGCACGCCAGAAATAGTTGCAAGTGTCTTGCAAGAGGATTTTCGTGGACAAATGAACACTCCAACTCCTAAAGTTATCATGGGTCTTGTGAAGACAAAACTTGGAGTGAGTATATCGTACTCCACCGCGAGGAGATGGAGAAAACTTGCTATTGATAGGCTGCATGGCACTCCAGAAGAAAGCTACAAGATAATACATTCCTATTTATACGAGTTACAGAAGGTAAATGCGGGTACAGTAACACAGGTGCAAGTAGATGAGAATGGGAAGTTCAAGTACCTTTTCATAGCTTTGGGAGTTAGCATCGAGGGGTTTAGAGTGATGAGGAAAGTGATTATTGTAGATGCAACATTCCTCAAAAACGGATATGGTGGTGTATTAGTTTTTGCCATTGCTCAAGATCCTAATCGGCACCATTATCAAATTGTGTATGGTGTACTAGATGGAGAGAACGATGCTAGTTGGACATGGTTTTTCTAGACTTTGAAGACTGTTATACCAGATTCTTCCGGATTGGTATTTGTAAGTGATAGGAATGCAAGGCTCATCGACGCCATAGGTAATGTGTATCCAGAAGCCCATCACGGGTATTGCATATGGCATATGTCACAAAATGTGAGAGTTCATGCGTCTAATACCAACAAATCTGTAGTTGGTCGGAAATTCATGCAGTGTAGTAGGTAGTACACAGTTGTCGATTTCAATCGTGAATATAGTTTATTTATGAGAAGATTTCCGTCTGCAGCTAGTTATTTGGAGGAAAATACTGTGAAGGAAAAGTGGGCTAGGTGTGTCTTTCTAGGAGAAAGGTATAATATCGACACAAGCAACAGTGTGGAGTCTATGAATAGTGTGTTTAATGAAGCAAGAAAGTTCTCCCTAATACCCATGCTTGATACAATCCTCAAAACATTTTTGAAGTGCTTTTGTGACCGTCGGATGGAAACAACAAAAGGTACGATCGAAAACAAATTGGTGCCATATGTGGAGAACATAACGCATAATTCATGGGCTGTTGCCAAGAGGTTGACTGTGATGGCACTCAAGACCTTTGAATTCGATGTTGTCGGTAGTGATGGGAAGAATTATTTTGTTTGCTTGGAATCGAAGAGTTGCAGTTGTAGAGTGTTCAACATCGAAAAGTATTTGTGTATCCATGCATTGGCTGCATTCATTCATTACCATAAGATGGAACCTCGACCTAGTAATATCTCGTTACATGAGCTTTGTTCTAAATATTATTGGTCCGAGTTGTGGGAACTTTCGTATACCAGGTCTATTTTGTTGGTGCCCGAGATGTCGCAATGGGATGTTCCGAATTACATCAAAGACAAAGAAATCAAACCACCTGACAGGATTATTAAAACGGAAAGAAGAAAAGTGAAAAGGATGCCATCGGTAGGAGAGACGCGTCTGAAATCATCAAACGTAAGGAGGCCGAGACAATGGTTCCAATCGCCAATATTCAGATACCTAGCAGAAGATGAGGTCAATTAGTGATTTGTGTGTGTATGTGTAAAACTCGTGAAACTAATAAAACTAGGGTATTTCCTAATAGCCTTATGACTCTCTCTGGAAAATGTGTGTGTATGTGTAAAACTCGTGAAACTAGTAAAATTATGGTATTTCCTAATAGCCTTATGACTCTCTCTGGAAAATGTGTGTGTATGTGTAAAACTCGTGAAACTAGTAAAACTATGATATTTCTCGTTATTAAACTAACTATTATAACTCGATGAAGAGGAGGAGCACGACGACACCGTTTTAGCCAAAGAAGACGAAGTCGTGCTTGAACTTAAGTAATTGTGATCTAAAGATGAATTTGATCCATGAAGCTCAATTACTATAAGTAAGATAATCTATAATGAAACTAAATTCTTATAAGTAAGATAATCTATAATGAAACTAAATTCTTATAGTTTAAAAATAAAATTAGTCCATTAAAATAAGATTTTTAATAAGATTAAAATCCAAACTTTAAGGTTTTATTAACCATTTTCGAAAAAGTTCAAGGTTAAATTGACATATTTTTCAAAATAAAACTAAAACGAAAGCTTACATAGAGGCGTGTCAAATATGAACACGCCCCCCACATAATCATCAGACATAAATACACTAATACAATTCAGATTAGATTATCATTTAAATTTATATTATGTTCTTAAATTAGATTTGTTTTGTACGTCTGTTTGGTTTTATTTTTGTACTTTTAAGTTCTTAGTATTTGTATTTTTATGTTTCTAGTAATTGTAGTTTCACATTAAAAATCATCTATAATGAGACTCTATACATAACTTAAAAATAAAATTAAAATAATATTTTTAGACTTAATTACATTAGTCCACCATATTCCTTATAGTTTTAGTGTGACTTTCTAAGTTTACATTAGTGTGACTCTCTAAGTTCTACGAATATATATATTGATTCTAGAATTTAAATACATAAAACACTTAGAGACATCATGTAATTTATTATAATTCACTGTACAACTAAAAAATAAATTTATTAGGATATGTATAACTAATTTTAATTCAAAATTATCAAAAGTATAACTAGTAGTAATTTAGTATAACAGGCAACTAGTAGTATAACTAGGTCGAAAACCTAGATATTTTCGTTTGGCGCCGAGATCTAAAATTTTCATTGAGACACGTGCAGACCTAATTTTGTGGGTAGATAAACAAAAAAAAAGGCTTTTCTCTCTCCTCCTCACTCTTGCCTCTCTCCCTCGCGCGGCGCACCCTCCTCTCTCACTCATTTTCTCAGCTCTCTCAACAATTTCTCCTCCCATCTCTTGAAATCTTCTCTCATCTCTTGTCTATTAGATTATCTATCATCTCTCTCTCCAATCTTGTCTCATCTCTCAACTTCTTCTCCAAAAGTAAGTTCTCCCTCTCTTGTTAGTGTTTGTAGAAAAAAAATGTTGGGCTTTGATTTTAGATTCGTCAATTTTCTTTATGTTTTTCTTTTCTTTTAGGTCTTACATGGTGTCTTGGACCGAAGAGGACGACACCGACTACGCCGAGGAAGAAACCCGTGAAATGTTTAGGTGAATTGAATATGTCATGGATAATGAAGGGGGAATTCCTCATGAATGTCCATGTGGTGAAGCTATCATCGTGAAAGAACAAATGAACATGCCCGGAACAAGATCTATTTTAAACGTCGAGTGTATAAGGTACAAACGATGTTCTTTAGTCTAACTAGTATAATTAGTATAACTAGTATTACTTATGTACTCTAACTACTGAAGTTGTTTAGTTTAGTATAACTAGTTGAACTGATGTTGTTTCCACCGGCAGAACGATGGCCTCCACAGGAAAACAAGTTGAGATCAAGCTATACAAGGAGAGTGTGAGAATCTGAAATGTAGTATCGAGGAGATGGAGAAAAAAGATAGATTTGTACAAGGCGGAGGTGGCGATGCTGAAGAAGGAGATGTGGGAGCAAAATGCAGTGGTTAATAAGCTTGTGGAGAGGGTCGAAAAATACTTTGGTCCTTTGTAAGATTGTCAAAATTCAAGTTATTTTAGTATAACTAGTATAACTAGTAGAACTGATGTTGTTTTAAGCATAATTATATTTAGCGTGATGTTAGACACTTAAAGATGTTTGAGACATATAAACATAACATTTAACACTTAATGATGTCTGAAAATATAAATATAACCTTCAAGACTTAAACCCTGTTTGAAACACATAAACATAACCTTAAATAAATTAAACACAAAATGCTAAATGAGTTTTTAACTTAGGTCTACAGTTGTACATTGCTCGCCTTTGCCCTCGTCACTGCCGGACTTGGGTTAGAAACCGTTGTGCGTTTACTTGTTCGCACATATACATTCCTGAATACCTGCATGAGTCCTAGCAGCCTACAGTTGAACAATTAAGCAAGTTAAACTAGTTTTACTAGTTATACTTTTTATACAAGTTATACTAGTTTATACTAGTTATACTAGTTATACCTGGCTAACAGCGGGTGCATCATCAAAGGGTGGAGCATCAACGGTTGCAGATTGATCAGGTACATCACCATCATGGGGTTCATTATCACCACCAGCACCCTGTATTTGAACAGTAATTCAAGCTATACAAGTTATTCGGGTTATTTGAGTTATACAAGTTATACTAAGTTATACATGTTCCAGCAATGTCACTCTTCTCTTCAACCGATCCACCTCGTCTGTTAATGCCTTCAGCATATCAACAACCTCAGCTTGATTCGGAGCGGAAGGCGGAGGCATGGCTTGTGTCGGAGCAGAAGGCGGAGTTGGGGATTGGGTCGGAGCAGAAGGAGGAGTAGATAATCTTGTTTCCACATCCTGGTTATACATTGCTTCAAACATGATTCTCTTCCCAGACCGGATACATTTCTCCAGCTTTCAACCTCAAGATCATGAGTTTCATCATCCTCCTCTTCTGTCATTTCAGCCAGCAAACTGCGCTCTTCATCTGTGTGTGGAGAGAGGGTACTGAAAATCTCCTGCAAAACAAATAATCAACGACTAACTCTAATTAGAAAAATTAGAAATCATAGAGTATAACTTGCTAGTTGTACTAGTTTTACGAAAAATATAGTATAACCAGCAAGTTATACTAGTATTACGACAGAGTATAACTTGCTAGTTATACTAGTTTTACGAAAAATATAGTATAACTAGCAAGTTATACTAGTATTATGACAGAGTATAATTAACCTTAGTTTTATCAAGAAGTTTGTTGATTGTTGGGAAGGAATATCCTCTCATGTTGGGTTGCTGGAACTGGGACCTGCACATCCGAGGACAACTTGGGGTCTGCGTCTGGAAATGTCTTTTGGCAATTACTGTACAACGTCGGTATTGACTCAAAAGCCAATAACTACAACCACAAGCATATGCGGAAATGTCAGAAACACAACACAATAATTACATATCATAAACTAACAAATGTAAACTAACCTCAAGAGGAAGTACGAAACTAGGGATTGCCCAAGTTGTACCCGAGACCGTGCCTCCAAAATGGTTCATTGTATGCTCGATCTCGTGAAGCATGTTTTCGAATGTCCATCTGCGCCAAGGAAACCTGCAGCAGTAATCCAAATCATCCACAACCCTCAATAGGAAGCTATCGATCGGCGTTGCATATGTTCCGCCCTTGGTTGGCGAGTGGATGACATGGCACAGGAAGTACAGGACTAACATCTTCAACTGTTTGTCGTCCTGAGTAAGAGGTCCCCAATTCACCAGAATATTCTCCACATCCTCATTTCTGACACTCCTCCCCAAATGCCCCATATAGTTCCTCTTGAACCTCATATTTCCAGCTGTTTCCCAAAATTCTGTCGTCTCATACGTTCGACAGTTTAGCCCAGAGATCAAAGCATGCTCTCTAAGCCCATACCGAATCGGGACACCGTTGACAATAACCAAACTTCTCGGTTGGTCTCCGTCCGAGCAGTTCGAAGAAGCAACATCCACATGCCCATGCTCATGTGGTTTTTCTCCATCGGCATATGGAATATATGCCGGAACTGCGGATGATTCTCGAACCACGCCCTCTCCACATTAGTCAATGGAGGCTGCAACCTGTCAAAAAACTCCTTCGTTTGCTTTACATAGCAACGAGTGGAAATCTTCACCTTTTTCGTGTACTCCGTTGGATTGAAGTACATCTCGGTACGGAGCTGTGCAGTCGGTCATTCATCCTGAAACACACACACATATTTTCAGCAATTAAAGCCAGAGTATAACTACATACTTATACTAGTTTTACGAAAAATATAGTATAACTAGCAAGTTATACTAGTATTACGACAGAGTATAACTACATAGTTGGACTAGTTTTACGAAAGTTATAGTATAACTAGCAAGTTATACTATTGTTACGACAGAGTATAACTACATAGTTGTACTAGTTTTACGAAAAATATAGTATAACTAGCAAGTGTATACTAGTTTTACGAAAAATATAGTATAACTAGCAAGTTATACTAGTTATACTTACCATTCTGTCTTCGAATAATATATTCTTCATCGGTTCGTCTTCCGTATATCCTCTATCAGCGCCTCCTCTACTTGAACCTCCTCTTTTTTCTAACCATCACTGCAAGAAAAAATATAACCAAAATCAAAATCAATCATCATTAACTACTTGACCCTCAAAATCGAAATCAAAATGAATCAAAATGAATCATCATCAACCAAAAATATAACCAAAATCGAAATGAATCATCAAAAAATATATAGTTTTACGTAATTAATTTATGTAATTAAATGAGCAAATGATTGATCATATATATAGTTTTCCTTATGACACTCATATACAAAAAAATGCAATCCTATATATGTGAGCTTCTCCTCTGTATTATAGAGTTTCATGATGAACTGATCGGTTATGGTTGATTTGCTTATTTAATTACACAAATTATAAATCAAATCACAAGAGCATGTGCACATCTTCGAGAAACTGTTCGAGAAAGACATTTGTTGTAGAATCACAGAAACTTAACATTACAAGAGCATGTGAAACGAAATGGACTCTTCCAATTTTTACACTCCACACCATAAAGCAACAGCGAAATGGATAAAAGAATATGGGAAGAGTAGAGATAGGAACTGAAACCTATAAGGAAGGTTTACCTTCGATTGGAGATGAGTTTGGTTGAGATACTTGTGAAATCAAAGGGAGATCCCGAGTTTGGTTGAGAAACTTCACGAAGTTGTACGGCAGTTTAACTAGTTTGCCGAAAGATCAAAGGGAGTTTGAACTTTTGGAGGTTTGTGAGAATCGCGGAAAATTAAAGAGAGGAAGAGTGGGATTGAGTTGAGTTCGCGAATTTAGGGTTTAGTGGGATCGATTTGGGTCGGGTCTATGAGTTTGGGTTGGGTTTTAGGGTTGGGTCGGGTTTAGGCAATTGGGTCAAGTTCAATTGATTTCGGTCCGGTTTAATTGATTTGGACCCGGTTTAATTGATCTGGGTTTGGTTTGTGCGAATTTTGCGGAGGTAAAATTGGTCAATTTACCATTTTACCAATTGTTTTTTAAAAAAAATCGTGTATGTTTTTAACCTGGGTTTTGAGACCCATCTTCTAGAGAATAGGTGTTCTCAGACAAATCCTCTTCTTTATATGTGGGAATAATGTTGCTATTTTGGAAATGGGATCAAACAGAACTAATGTTAGCTGTCACAGAAGCCGGTCAGATGTTATCGAAGGCCGTAATCGAATTAAAACTTTTTTTATCAGTATATTTTCTAAAATAGGAGTTATTCATAAGTTTTAGAGAAAAAAATTTCAACAAAATGAAAAGATAAGATTGTATTATCAAACACTATAACTAACACTGAATTTCCTAAACTCAGAAAAACAATAACATGAAAATGGATTTTTGGTCTTACTTACTAAAAACACCAATAAACTCTAAAATTTGTGAGGCCTAATTACTAAAAATTATGTAAACAAGCCCTAATTACTACAAAATTCTATAAATTATACAAATTTTGGATCATAGTTACTACAAAATTCTATAACTCTAAAAAAAATTTGAACCCTTATATATAAAGGGTCAAAGCCATGGCTTATTTGGCTTATGCCATAAGCCGATTTTCACCTGATTAAAGTAAAGATTACTTAGCCGATAATAAATATATGGTATCTTATTGTAGTCATTATCGAAATAAATTTGCAGTATCGTGAAATAAAAAATGTAGTGAATAGAATAAAATAAGTTTGTAATAACTAATTCCATGGACATTTGGTTCATGGACCGGATTATTCAAGTTGATTAATGCAGAATCGTTGTTAATAAATGTAACATATTTGTTCTTTTGGGTGATTAACACTGTTTAATGAAGTGCTTTTTAGAAGTTTGATGAAATCATTTTCTGTTATTCCAAAAACTTGAACTATACGAAGAGTGTTTCTTAGCTATATATAATACATATGATAGAATGAGATATATCCTCTTATCTATTAGAGAAAATACTATATAAAACTAATAGTCCCCCTCAAGATAGTGTATATATCGAAACAACACCCATCTTGCCTAACAAAGAATTAAACTGACTAGGATATAAAAGTTTTGTCAAGAGGTCTGCAAGTTGTAGCTCTGTTGTGACATGTGAAACCTGCAAAACACCTTTGTCTATCCTCTCCCGCGTAGTATGACAATCCATGTCGATATGTTTAGTCCGCTCGTGATACACATGATTCTTTGAAATGTGTATCGCTGCCATGTTGTCGCAGAACATAGTTGCTGGTAATGGTGGTGTCACTCTGAAGTCTTGAAAGAGTTTGAGCAGCCATTCAAGTTCACATACTGCAACCGCCATGCTTCTATTAAAAAAAAAAAAAAAAAAAAAAAAAAAAAAAAAAAAAAAAAAAGAGACTTTTTTATATTGTACATATGTCATTTAACATAGATTTAACCGTTGACTAACATTTTTAACGGTCAATGTTGATTTTGGTCCACGAGTTAAAGTTCATGTACTTTATTTAAATTTTTAGACAGTTCGTGAAGGATTATGCATTGCTTCATAGTTCACACTGAAATCGGCACAATAAGAAAAGTTCACCGTAAAAATGGTTTTTTTTCTTGCTCACGAAGTAGCAGGATGTAACTACGAGCACAACACTACTTGGGGATATTTAACCTTGATGCATATTAGTGTTATATGACATCAATCTATTGTTGAAAACTTTTACAGATTGGATTCAGATATGGATCATTAGTAGAAGATTACTACACAGGGTTGAAGCTACATTGTGAAAGATGGAGATCAGTGTTTTGCAGACCTTCAAAACCTGCGTTTTATGGAGATTCACCAAAATGTCTCATTGATGTAGTGAGCCAACAAATGAGATGATCCATTGGAGTACTTGAAGTAGCATTTTCAAGGTATAACCCTATCACCTATGGATTCAAGTCATTGGGATTATTAATGAGCTTAGGCTACTGCCACTAGGTCTGCGCATTCGGGTATCCGGATCCAATCGGGTTGGATCTTTGAAATTTCAGATATTTCGCTTTTTCTTTTATAAGACTTGTACGGATATTTTCGCGGGTTCGAGTCGGGTTCAGGTATCCGATTTTTTAAACTAATTTTTAATCAAAATATTTTCTTAAAACAGTTTTAAAAATCATAA
>JAKUCM010008203.1:0-53312 GCA_023374145.1 Lepidium sativum
AGAATATTTATGAAGATTGATGTGAAAAAGATTATATATTTTCTTGGATTACAAATTCATGTTACAATGTATTTATATAGACGAGACATAATGAAGGGGACAACTAGGTTTAGCCGCGAACCCCTTTACAACATGCAGACAAATTGAGAGAGAGAGAGAAGTCATTGAAAGTGACTTGTCCTTGTATCAATCCAAGGGATAAGCAAGTCACATATGGTCCAAGGCTCCAACGGTCTTGTCATCTTCAACGGTCGGATTGAGGCTCTTAGGGGGACCACCAAGTAGACCCCTAGTTTTGCCTCCAACGGATTAATTCAAGTCCCAAAGATATTTACGAAATCTCGGAGTGTTGACTTTTTTGTCTTCGACCGTTGACCAGTCCGAAGGTCCAAGGGACGCGTCTTGCGGTATGTGGATCCTTGATCTTCGGTACATTCAGAACACGTCCTGCGGTATGTGGATCCTCGGCCTTTGGTACGTTCGGAACGCATCCTGCGGTACGTGGATCCTCGGCCTTCGATACGTACTGCAGTACATGGATCCTTGATACGTTTACTTCCCGTGGTACGTGCTCCTCGGCCCATTTGCTTCCCCCAGTACATGAGCCTCCATCCGTTGACCATTTACAGCACTCGTTGACTTTTCCCGCGATATGCAATCCTCGACCCGTTTGCTTCCCGCGGTACGTGAGCCTCCGACCGTTGACTTTCTGGATGACCGTTGACTTTTCTTAGGTACATATTTCCATGTTTCCTTCTTTATTTCTATTCTTTATTTATCTTGATCAATACTACGGTTGTTGCAGGAGGTCATAAAAGAGGCACTCTTTATATGACGATGAGTTATCAAGATACAGTTGTTGTTGTCGAGAAAGCCAAACAAACTAAGTTGTGGCATTTTAGATTGGAACACATGAGTGAGAAAGGCATGAAGATATTGGTGGCAAATGGTTCACTTCTGGATCTGATGACAGTAGATAATGAGATGTGTGAAAGTTGCATTCTTGGGAAACAGAAACGGGTTAGTACCTCAAAAGGAGGTAGAGAGCCAAAAATCTGAGAAGTTCGACTTGGTGCATACCGATGTATCGGGACCCGATTCTGTCGCATCACTAGGAGGTTCATACTACTATGTGATCTTTGTTGATGAGTCCAGAAGGAAGGTGTGGGTTTACTTCATGAAGAATAAGTATGAAGTGTTTTTGGTTTTCAAGAGATGGAAAACCATGGCTGAGATTGAGAATAGTGGAGAATATACTAGCAAGGATTTCAAAAGATATTGTGCTGATAATGGAATAAGGATGGTGAAGACTATTCGTGGAACGCCTCAACAAAATGGAATAGCTGAAAGGATGAACATGACCTTAAATGAGCGTGCAAAGAACATGCAATTGCATTGTGGATTGGCTAAGACTTTCTGGGCGAATGCAATCAAGACTGCAGCGTTCTTAATAAACAGAGGGCCATCAGTTCCATTGGGATTCAAGATCCCTGAAGAAGTTTGGAGCGGTAAGAAAGTAAATCTTTCTTTCCTAAAGGTGTTTGGCTGCTTAGCTTATGTTCACGTCGATGATGCTACACGATGTAAACTTGATGCAAAAGAAGTGTTACTTTATTAGGTATGGTAACAACGAGTTTGGTTATCGTTTTGGGATGACCAAAATCGAAAGATCATCCGCAGCAAAAATATTGTGTTCAACGAAGGAGGGTTGTACAAGGATAAGCTAAAAGAAAGCTCTGAAAGGAAGGAGTCTAGAGTTGTTGATTTAGGAGATATCCAGACACCAGAGTTGCAACATGATACCGCAACAGAAGAAGAACAAGTGAGGCAAATAAGACTGATGCCTCAGAAATGATCCCACATACGCCATTTACGGAGTTACGACGGTCAATCAGGACCATCAAGAAACCTGTAAGATTTTCTCCATCACTCAACTATATTCTTCTTACGGATAATGGTGAGCCTGAATGTTATGAAGAAGCAATGTAAGGTGATGAATCGATCAATGAGAGCTTGCGATGAAAGATGAGATGGACTCATTGATGTCTAATCAAACGTGGGAGCTGGCTGAGTTACCTAAGGAGAAAAAGGCTTTGCATAATAAGTGGGTCTACCGGATAAAAGAAGAACATGATGGAAGCAAATCCTATAAAACAAGGCTTCTTAAGAAAAGATTTCAACAAAAGGAAGGCATAGACTACACATAAATCTTCTCCTATATAGTCAAGTTGGTGACCATAAGAACGATTCTTGGGCTGGTAACAAAGGAAGATTTACACCGTCAACAGATAGATGTCAAAACAGCATTTATTCATGGTGATTTAGATGATAAAAAACTACATGGAGCAGCCCGAAGGCTTTGAAGTGGAAGGGAAGGAAAAGCTAGTCTGTAAGCTTCAAAGTAGTTTGTATGGATTGAAACAAAAGGTGTTGGTTTCTTGAGGTGTGAAGCTGATCATTGTTGTTACCTCAAGAGGCTTGAATAGTCCTACTTGATATTGCTCCTATATGTTGATGATATGCTGATAATGGGAGCGGAGTTGCATGAGGTCAATAACTTGAAGACAAGACTCTCAGAAGAATTTGTGATGAAAGACCTGGGAGAAGCAAGACAAATTCTTGGGATGAGAATTAGTAGAAGCAAAAAGGGTATAAAGTTATCAAAAGAGGAGTATGTGAAGAAAGTCCTTAAGAGGTTTAACATGGATAACGCGAAGCCAGTTAGTACTCCCCTGACAAGTCATTTTTGGTTATCCAGAGATAAAGTTACATATGCTTCTGCTATTGGTAGCCTAATGTACGCGATGGTATATACAAGGCCAAAAATTGCACATTCAGTGGGAGTCGATAACATGTATATGAGCAATCCATGCAAGGAACATTGGAAAGCTGCTAAGTGGATTCTCAAGATTTTAAAAGGGAATCCAAGTTCATCGTTATGCTTTAAGAAGTCCGAGATGGGATTGCAAGGATATGTTGATGCTGACAATGTATGTGACATTGAGAGTAGAAAGAGCACATTCGGGTATTTCTACACTTTCGGTGGTATTGCAATTTATTGGGTTTCAAAGTTGCAGAAAATAGTAGCTCTATGAAGCTGTGAAGCTGAGTATGTTGCTATAACAGAGGCAACAAAGGAAATGATGTGGTTACAGTCATTTCTAGGAGAGATAGGCTATAACCAAGAGAAAAGTGTGTTGTACTGTGATCGTAAGAGTGCCATTGATTTGGCAAAGAACTCGGGTTACCATGCTCGAACGAAGCACATACAAATTCAGTATTATTTCATCAGATCAAATTTGGAAGATGGAGTGTTGGTGCTTGAAAAGATCCCAAGAAGTAAGAATCTGGCAGACATGCTAACGAAGGTCGTGCCGTATGATAAGTTGAGGTTGTGTACAACCTCAGTTGGCTTGCTAGGGTAAAAATCCAAGAAGACCTGCTGCATTGATCAAGGTGTGAAGACAGATTGAAATCAGTCTTCAAGTGGGAGATTGTTAGTCAAAAATATACAATAAAACATGGCTATTTTTATTGAACAGTGATATGGGTGGTAACAAAGTCAAAAAGGTGAGGCTTCATTTTTGTTAACAATTTTGTCTCCCACCAAGCCCTATAAATATCAAGGTGATCTGAAGAAGAAGATAATCCCAAAATCCCAAAGAAGAAAAGATACGTGAGAGAGAGAAAAAAAGGTTTTTTTTTTTGAGGAAATTAAGTGTAATTTTCTTGAGTAATATCAGGTTTGGGTGTGAGTTCAGAGCGTTGTAAATTTTCTTGGTTAATAATAAAAAGATCTGTAGCATGTCCGGAGACGTAGGCAAAGATTCGCCGAACTCCGTTAACAAATTGTGTTTGTTTTGTCGCTCTTATAAATCCGATTTTTTGGAAATTTGACGTTATTTCCTAACAGGCGATTTTTCTTTTGGCCCATATTCGTTGAAATGAGAAGAAAGTTGGGTCTCTCTTGGACTACTTCTCTAATATATAACTGTATATATTTGTTTAAAAAGACAATTTTTTAAATTTTTATTTGTAGAAGATAAAGAAAAGAATCATGTGATTTATATCATTTTCTTCTTTGATTTTGTAGTTTTCCATGAGTATTCCGTTTACGTCGATGAAGTGACGGTCTCTCCAAAACGAATTACACCTAGATCTACTGCAAACGTTAGGATGTAAGTAATTCTCTTAAAAGCTTTTTCAATGTTTTCGAATTTCGTAATTTTCAAGTTAAAATTTCTCCAAAACAAGTTGTTGATAAAACTGATTCTATGTATAGTCAAAACCATTCCTGAAGGAGTAACTGTAGGAATCAAAGTTATTAGGCCATTGCGTAAATTTTATGCTTCGTAAACTTACTCTCTTTGTGATGTAACGGCATGGCCTATGAAACCTGCCCCACTTCAGTTGTCTTTTCCCCTAAAATCGCTCTTTAATAGAAACAACAGAGTATTTGAATCTGTAAAATTAATTTCTTAATCTAACAAACCGTACAAATTTTCCTTATATACACATTGAACCAAACTAAACTGAGATTAATTCATAATCTATGTTAACCAAACTAAATCAAGTTTAATATCTTAATATTCCTCCTCAAAATAAAGGTGTATAAATGCTATGTAACATTTGTCTCCCAACTTTTGAAACAGTGTTATTTAGTGTCAAATAAATACTCTATTATTTCAATTTAAAATTGGTCTCAATTCTTACATAAATTTATTAAATAAAAATTATTTAAATGAAGAAAATAACTTAAAATGTCATTTAAATAAGAAAATAAAACGGAAACAAATAACTTCAAATAAACTGGAAGATTCGAACAAGTTATTAACGAACCTCGAACTAATCTAGAAAAAGGGGAAAAGGAGGGTGAATATAAATATTCAGTGACAAAATCACTTCTACCCACTGAGGTTTTAACCTCTAGCCTAATTAAAACAAGTATATTCAAACAATATAAAGCAAACATATACAACTCATACTTTTCAACAAGTTGTACCAAACAGGTCAGTTTGCCGTACCAAATTTACACAAATCGGCTCAACCATCCTCTACATGGCTTTGGAACAACTACGGTCTATCAGTCTATTTGCTATGTAAGTGACAGCATGTAACTCTGTATATTTTAGGACAAAAATATATACATGGAAGCGACGGCCCATAGCTCGTTTCATTCTATGTCATAATATTTTCATGGAAGCGATAACCCATAGCTTAATTCATTCCATGTCAGCAGTCTATTCATGGAAGGGACAACCCATAGCTGGATTCATGTCATGTCAACCCTTTAAGATACTTTTCTTTACATCCTTTAGTATTTTTCTACCACTCAAAATATCTCATTTCTCACGAGATGACACAACACAAATATAGTTATATATTTATTTTTTATATATAATAGTTCAATCAACTAATCTTATTTCAAACAATTCACAAATATTCCTAAAGTATTATCTATAAAAAATATAAAAAATATTTATTTATATTAATATTATAATATTCAGATAAACATGCCCAAGTCAAACCTGAAGCTAAAAGACTCGCAGATCACGCCTCACCTTAGCCTAATGCTGAAATTGATGAGATTCGGGCCGTCGACTTAAATCGCGATTTCCCAATGAACGCAATCTCATAATCTAGATCGTCAAACAGATATGAAAACTCAACTCTTGGAGGTTTCAATGTTGATTGTCTTTTGGTTCCTTCTCGTATGTCGTGTTTCTCAAGTATAGTTGTTCAGGAATTAGATTTTCAGAAACCTATTTTGTAAAATGAGCATAACTAATGAACCATAACTCCGAATTATATTTCTCTTTCGGCTACACGTAGATCAAAAGTACATACATAATTTGAGACGATTTCAAAATGTATTTCTCCTCCGCTTCTGTTTTCTGTTTCATGGCTCAGATGAGATGGTGGCTAAAGTTTAAGGTTTTTATTTAGGTTTACTCTATAATTTAGGAGATAGCTTTTATATATATAAGAAAAACTATTCTTTTCATTATTCTAACGGGTATGAAGGACGGGTCTCACATGTTATGTACACCCATCTTGCCTATAAATGTATGAAAAGCCATCGGATAAAGAGGCCTGGTGAGCACGTCACCTAACTGAATATCAGTCTCAATATACATGGTCTTGAGAAGGTCGTCTTTAGTCTTCTCTCTCACTTTATGGTAAGCCATTTCTATACGTTTTGTGTGCTCGTGGAACACATGATTATTTGCTATATGTATAGCAGCAGTGTTGTCAAAATATAGATAAGCATGCAAAGTGATTAGAACTCGCAGCTCTTGAAGAATTCATGTTAACTAGATGAGTTCCTTAGTGGCGATAGCCATGGCACGATACTCAACTTCTGCTGAATTTAGAGAGGCTATGCCTAGTTTCTTAAAATTCCAAGTAACAAGAGAATCACCTACGAACATTGCATAGCCTGTAATAGGCTGTCTATTGTCAGGAAAAGGACCCAATCTGAATTCGAGTAACCATGAATGTCAAAGTTAGCTTCTGCAAAATAAAATAGTCTCTGTCCAATTGTGCCCTTCATAATATCTTGTGTATGGCTTTGAGATGTGTATCACGTGGAGCAGCAGAGTATTCTGCAAGTTTTGACACAGCAAACACAATATCAAGACGAGTAATGGCTAAATACTAAAGCTTCCCAATAAACTTATGTTATTATTTAGCATCTTCAAGTTATGCACCATTGCTTTGAACAACTTCGTGTTTAGTTCCATTGGTATTGTAGAAGGTTTACAGTTACTAAAACATGTAGGCTCAAAGAGGTATAAAAGATATTTCCTTTGGTAGATGGAAATGCCAGCAGCAGATTGAGAAGGCCAAGGAAAAACTTTGGAGGAACAAGATCTCTAAGCTTGATAATTGAACTGAGATGAGATTTCAAATTAGCAGTAAGAGAATCATCAGTGCTAGCGATGAGTATGTCATCCACATACACAAGAACCACCATAAAGTTGCCATTAGTTTTTTTGATAAAAAGAGTGTGATCTCCATGAAATTTAGAGAAACCAAGTTGAAGGAGAGTTGTGGAAAATTTAAGGTACCACTGTATCAAAGCTTGTTTGAGTCCCTAAGTGGACTTGTAAAGCTTGCAGACTACACTAGGTAGAATTTGTTCCCCCTAAAGAGCAGCATAACTTGGTGGAAGTTTCATGTAGATTTACTCTTCCAAATCACCATTGAGAAAAGCATTGGGTATGTCTAACTGAGTAAGAGACCACTTCATCTTTGGAGCAAAAGAAAGAATGAGTTTCATAGTAGCCATTTTAGCAACTGAGAAAAGGTATAAAGATAATCAATACCTTCATGTTGGGTGTAACCTTTGGCGACTAACCTCACTTTAAACCTTTCTGTCGTGCTATGTGTATTGTATTTTATGATAAATAAACATTTACAACCAACAATTGTTATTACTTGAGGTAATTCACATATTATCCATGTTGTTGTCGGTCGAAAAGATCTAATTTCCAAACTCATGGCATCACACCATACCTTTAGTTTCATAACTTCAAAATAGTGTTAAGGAATTTTCATGTCCGTGATGACATTTATGAAAGCACGAAATGTTCAAATAGATATGAATAAGAGATATTACTTATAAGTGGATAAGGAGTGGTTAGTTTAATACTAGTACTAGTATTAGTATAGCAATGAAAGTCTTTCAAATGGGCAGGAAGTTTTTTGTTACAAGTGAAAACTGGCTCAGAAGGATGGTTGCAAAGGCAAGACATTAGCATCCATTGAATGTGTTGAATGAGTATGAGGAAAGAAAGTCTTTGAATCTTGTGTGATATTAGAAGACACAAAAGGAAAATATACCCTCATGGAACTAAACATGTTGAAAAATATAAACTAAGTGTGTCTCCAGATCTAATATTTTATATCCTTTGTACCCAGATGCATAACCTATAAAGACATATGCAATCGCTCTATGGTCAAAGTTGTACTTATAACACAAGCACCCAAAGATTTTTAAAAGGTTTATAGTCTAGAACTTTAGTGCAGAGAACTTCAAATGGAGAGTCATTTTGTGAAAGAGGGGATGGAATTCTATTAATATGGAATGTAGCTGTGAGAATACATTCACCCCAATACTCTAATGCATGCCATATTGAAACATTAAGGCTCTATGTACATTCAAAAGATGTTGATGTTTTCTCTCTACCACAAAATTTTGCTTAGGTGTTTCAAGGTATGAATGATATGCTTTAATAACTTTTTCTAAGTACCAATCAGTGAAACTAAGCTCATGAGAAATATCAAATCTAACGTACCAAACTCTAGTTTGAAATTGAGTCTCAACCATGTTAAGAAAATCAGGAAAAAAAGTAAAAAACATCAGAATTATGTTTCAGTAAATAAACCCAAGTGGCACGACTATAGTCTAATTGTCAAAAATAAATATGACCATCCAGAGTAGGTGTAGAGAACGGGCCCCAAGTATCAATGTGAATTAATTAAAAGCTTTAACACATCTATTGTTCATAGCAGGAAAAGATAAACTATTTTGCTTTGATAAATGACATACATGAAAATGTTTTGAATGATTCTTCTATTTTCTTTTCGGTAAAAGTAACAAATAAAAAAGTAAATCAAGTTTAACTACATTAGGATGTAACTACAATGATCTACAATCAAGTTAGAACGAAAATGAATAACCTGACTCAGTTTTATTAGCAAAAATATCAGAAATAACACTTTCGCTCTAAACATAGAGACTTCCCACTTCACTTACTTGACCAATCATCAACCCTCAAGTGAAATTCTAAATATACCAAGTATGAGCATTGAAACGAACTTCAACATTAAGATTCTTAGTTAAAACGCTTACACTCAATAGATTGAATTTAAATGTAGGAATGTATAACACATTATAGAGAGAGACTTCATTAGCCAATTGAATGTATCCAAAACCCTTTATTTTCAGAGTCAAACCATTAGACAGAGGTATTCTCTACGGTTTTATGCGTAGTATAGAGGTTCCTAAGACGTGTAACATGATGACTCGCTCTTGAATCTATAACCCTTTTCCCAGTAGATAACTCAGTTTCAAAAGGTATTTTCCAATTTGACATGTTAAATAAGGATGGAGATAAAGTGGTAGAAAAGTACTTTGATATATGTGAGATAAGAGAACCTAAAGTTGAAATTGAAACTTGTGAAACATCTGGGCAAGGTGTAATGCTAGGAAGGTGAAGTTTAGAACATAAAACTGAAATCAGTCCTTGAATATGTTCTTTAGATTGAGCCTCTATTGAATCATGTTGTTGTGAAATGGATTGATGAGCTGTAACATTAGATTCAGCAACATTTGATTTCTTGTTTCTAGTAGGATGTCCTTGAGGGTTGATGTATCTCGTTTTTATCGGTTTTTACTCTTTGATTTCCATTTTCTATTGAGTCAAAAATACATGTTTTAGAATACTTTAGTCTGTATTAGAGTCTTTTCAGGTCATATGTCACATTTGGAGAAGATGAGCTGTTTTGAGTGAAAACAAGCATATGGAGATGCAGAATCATGCAGAAGCGTTGGAAAGTTGTCTTCCTTTGAAATAATTCCCACCGTTTAATCGAGCTTAAATTTGGTCACAGTATAGCTATTAGGAAGATATTACTAGTTTCCCAAAGATATGTCATTCTGGCATTGAATAGACGGGCTCGACGGATCCGTTGCTGGATCGACATGGTAAAAGAATCGCCCGACCTGCATATCGACCTGTCCAAAGGAGATCGACCGATATGACCCTGTTTCGTGTAAAACCCCTAAAATTTCCATATTTCGCTTGGTTTAACTTATTTTGTATTAGAACGAATCCGGCCTATAAAAACTAGGGAGAAGATTTTATCATTGACAACTCTTTGGAGAAGATCTCAAAACCCTATTCTATTTCAATTCAGTTTATCTTTTCTTCTTCTTTTTTTGTTCTTTACGCTATGTTCGAGTTAATCTTTTATTAGGTTTAGGGTTTTCAAGAGATTTAGGGATTCAATGAATTAGGAACAAATAGGGTTAGATCTTGTGTATTCTCCATCTATTGATGTGTTTAATGCTTAGGTTAGACTGGCCACCTAGTATATGATCTTAGGTTGTTTAACTCTCGAAAATCTTGTTAGTTGCCTGAACTAGATTAGATGAGCAATTAGTACTTAACCAACGAAAGTTGATGTTAAGGCTAACTATGGATCTATCAGACTAATTCGATAATGCGTATCTAGATCTTTATGACTGAACAACACTTTAGGATTTCTAGGTTGCTAGATATAGTAGTTGACATCATGGCTTTGCTATATTTTTATGTCTAAGTCGAGAATGGGTTGAATGTATACCGTGAATAGTTTTCTGATTTGATCTCCTATTTTCTAATGAATTATTGATGCTTGTTGCTTTTATTTATATTTTTACTCGTTTATTGCTTTGTTTAGTTTTCATCATTATTTGAATTGTCTTAGATTAAGTTTTGTCTAAATATTGATAGTGTAACCATTGGTCTTTGTGGATTTGATCCTTAAGTGTTGCATCGATACGATATGCATGAGAAGTTAAATTGGTATAATTAACCTTGTATCAAGGGTAGCCATGAAGTCTGTAACATATGTCAACAGTGTGACCATAATTAAAGCGATGTGCACACTTCGCCTTTTAATTTTTTCCTCCATATACAAGCAGAATATTAGAATTAGAAGGAGCAGTAACTTGAGTATGAAAAGCAGCATGTTGCAACTCCTCTTTGACTTTCATCATGATCTAAGATGTTATAAATCTCATTTCAACCTGGTGTTGGCTTCATATTTAATATATGCCATGTAATGTTACTAAATTCATAATTTAATCCCATCAGAAACTGTATTTCCCGACTAGTTTTTGTGTTTTCCATAAGCTCTTTCACTTGGTCACAATTGCATCTCTTCACTGAGAACTTAGTGTTTGCAAGTTGTTCCCAAAGTGTCTTCTTCTTAGTGTAATAAGTAGACAAAGCTAATCTTCCTTGTTCAAGAGTCATCACAATTTTTTTTGATTGATACCTTCTAGGAAGATCGTTAACTTTGAAACTGTGATAAAGACCATTCCACATTTCTACAACATCTTTATAGTTGAGAATACTACCATAAATCTCAGTATTGACCACATTCAATATTAATTACTTTACCATGCTGTTACATTTATTCCATATCTTATAAGATCGATGATCATTAGCTGGACGAGGCAAGGATCCATCAACAAAGCTTAGATTTTTCTTTGCATCTAAACTAATTCTCATTGCTCTTGACCAGCTATTATAATCCGTTCCATCTAAGATGTTGGAAACGATATGCAAACTTGGATGATCTACTGAGTGTAGAAAGAAAGGACTATGAGTATTGTCGAAGGATTCAATCTCCGATTCAAATCAATCTTGAGGTAACGACATGTGATATGTAGTTTGTCTTTAAATCGCATTCACAAGTTCCTCTGGAGAGTAGATTTCTTGGCTCAATTGAAGATATGGTTATTCGTCTTCTTGTATTGAGTTCATTCGAGCTTTTCTTCCTTTCATCACCATTTCGACTTCGATTTTTTGAGCTCATCAAAGTGATTAATTGGTAGTAAGAGAAGAGACAAGTTAAAATCTTGCCATAATAGAAATTTGTTAAGAAATTTAAAGATCGAACATAAATTGCTCTGCTACCATAATAGAAATAACATAGTGTTTGAATCTGTTAAATAATTTTCTTAATGGTAACAAACTGTACAAGTTTCTCTATATACACATTGAACCAAACTAAACCAAAATTCCCCTCCACTGAATTTTAAAAATTTATTCTTGTTCTGTACAAACCTCTACTTTTAGTTGTTGTTTTAATCATCTAAGACCATCTCCAATGGTTGTCTTCATTTTTTTCTTCAAAAATGAAGTTCTCTACAAATGAAGAGGGGTTTGCTACAATGGTTTCCTTCATTTTTTTCTTCAAATAAATATTTTAAAAATATTTTTATTTATCCATTTTATTAATAATTTTTAAAATGCTCTTATACTTTTTAAATTTATATATTTGACTCACATATTTATTTTAAACAGATGGTGGCGACCCTACAAAAAATACCGAGTCTGGAAATCATATTCCTGATTTTGCTACACAAACGTCACCATGTTTATCTTCATTTTCTCTAAATTTAGATGATGAAAGATGACCAAGTGGAATTAAGAAATCTAAACTCAAAAGGAAAGTTAGTGATCAAACATCAGATGTTATGAAGACTCTCGAAGAAGGAAATACACGACTGTTGGAGCAACTACAAAAGACAAGTTCACAAAGACAACAAATTATTGATCTCCAGAATAAAAAATTTGTATTAAAAGAATTTTGAGAAGACAACAAATTTTTATTCCATAGAAAATTCAAATATCCATGCACATATTCAAGCTCAACAAGCAAGAATTTTAAGAAAAAGAGTTGATCAAGAAGCTCTTATGACATCTACTTCTTTTGGACAATACTTTGAAAAAATTAATGGATATGGAAACAATCTACGAGATTATTAGATTAATAGTTCTTGATGTTTATGATATTTTATTTAAAGTTTTAATGATAATTATGTATTTTAAGTTATTTTTGACAAAAACTTTAGTCAAATAACATGTTGGTGTTGGTTTGAATCATCAATGTGGTTGGTTTTTTTGTTCCAATAATATTCAAAAACTTTAATTATGTATAAAAAATAAAGCAGCAAAATTTTAAGGATCATTTTGTAAATAAAAAATATGATTTAAGAAAATGAAGAAACAAATAAAGATCCTTCAAATTTGAAGAAAAAAATGAAAATCTTCAAATTTGAATAGAGATTTCAAGCACCATTTGAGAAAGCTTTTCTTCAAATATAGAGTTTGAAGAGACATTTGAAGCACCATTGAAGATGCTCTAACAGTATTCGTATTCTTTATTTTTTGTGTATGTTTGGAATCTTGAAGTTTCCTTACATTTTCAAAAAAAGCATCTACGGCGAGGTTGTTCCTGAAATGAAAATGATGTGCATCGATTTCGGAAATTGGATCACTTCCTATTGATATATTTTAATTCTTTTAATTATGTGTCTCTCTTGTTATAATAAAATTTCAATAAATTAATAATGAAGAAACTACATTAAAATAATATTTTTATTAATTTATAAAAATTATTAATTTATTGTTATATTAAATAAATCAGGTTCTGCTTTGCTACTTTTAACTCCGACATTATTGTATTTTTTTCATTTTTTGTGTTGTCCGACAAATAAGAAAGAGCCTACGGAACACCCTTACCTTATTTCGGAAATAAGAAAGTACCTATTTTTCTTTTTTGGTCATTCCTCGGAACTGTAATTCATTTTGATATGTTACAAACCTTTGCTCCAATACCTTTTATCTTAAAAACATAATTAATTAGTTTTCACTATTGCCAGCAAAAATAGTGACCAAAAAAATAACTAGATTAAAAATAACTAAAAATAAAACATAAATAAATAAAATTAAAAATAAAAGTAAAAGTAATAACTATAAAATAATATTAAATATACTTATAAAAATAAAAGAGAAAACGTTCATAATAATATTGAACTAACGCGTTTTTGCCAAATTAAATACAAAAGTTTTTCTCTCTCTTTAAAAAATACAAACATTTGTTGACCTAACCAATTTAGAACCCACCTTAGTCAAATTTATCAGATATTTAACATCCGTTAAACCTTTGTTAGTGTGAGTGAATTCAAGTCCATAGCTGAATAAAAAGTATAATTTTGCCCAAAATTGAAAACCCTTACCCTAAAATCAAAATCTTAAATCTCTCCTCTCAATCTCACTTGGATTCCTCCTTCTGTTATCTCAATCTTACTTCGATTTCTCTTCTGATTATAGCTGCTCGTTTTAATCCACGATCGTCAATCAATTTGGTTAGCTAAGACCATCAAGTGGCTTTATCTTCTCTGCAACAAGTCTAAACAATAAAGAAGACACAAATTTACACCAAATTTACTTCGATAAAGAGCTTCATTTTCCTTACAAAATTTTCTCCCTCTTGAAATATCATTCAAGAACATAATTTGGGCAATCTCAGAATTGTGTCTTCGGAATCCACCAATTCAGTGATTAATCTTGCACACTTCACGATGTGATGTATATCTTTCAACAAACCACAAGAGTTCTTTCCTTCTATCTTGACAAGGAAATTAAAGGAGCAGAATATAAGAGAAATTGACATGGTGAGATTGTGAGAGAAGAGAAATTGAAGTGGTGAGGTTAAGAGATAAGAGAAGTTGAAGTGGTGAGATTAAGAGAGAAGAGAAATCGAAATTAGATTGAGAGAAAGGAGAAAGATGAATTTTTATTTTGGAGTTAGAGTTTCGATTTTGGCCAAAACTTTGCGTTTTAGTTCAACTAACAACTTGAATTTATTCACATTAACGAAGTTTTGACGATGTTAAGCAGATGTTAAGTATTTGTTATGTTTGACTAACATGGGTTTTAAATTAGTTAGGTCAACAAAAATTTGTACTTTTTAAGGAGAGAGAAAAAATTGTATTTAATTTGGTGAAAACGCATTAATTCAGTATTATTATGACGGTTTTTCCAAAAATAAAATAATATAAAAAATGGTAAATAATTTGAATAAAATTTATGTTAAGTATGTTGTGGAAAATAGAGTATAAAATATCAATCTCTTCTTCTTGTTTGGTTTGATCGATTTATTTGTAAAAACCAGAAAGAAATTAGTGAATTACCAGGTCAAATACATGAAGAGAGATGTATATGGGTCATCAGAAAGTTCTATAATCACTTATGTCATTTTCATCTTCTCAAATCTCTTTCTTTCGTTCTCTTGAATCAAATCTGAAAGTCTCTGCAAAATCCAATCGATATCAAGTTAGTTTCAGCCCAACTGAACAACGAGTTTTATCAAACTGAACAAAGTAATCCGCAAGAATCATCCACATGCCTAAAGAACGTGTTGTTTTGATATTTAGGTGAAGTGTAAAGGTCACTACTAGCTACCACTTAACGTATTTTATCACTTCTAAAATTTATCATTTCATCAATAATTTGATTTTTAGGTGAAGTGTTTTGATGTTATATAACATCGATGGAAATATATTTGTCGATGTTGTAAGTGGTGAAGAGAGGGCTAAAACAAAGAAGAAAAAAAGTCTAGAGCTACCAAACTCGGAAGCCAATGGCAAGTTTTTTCTTCTTCTCTATATAAAGAAAATATATTACAATTATTTCCCTTATTATTATTGTAATAATTACGATATAGTTTCTATGGAGAACCAAAGTATTGCAGTGAGCTGATTTAGTTATCGTTGATGATATGATTGAGAAACCCAAAGATAATTTTGTTTAGGACCAATGGAAAATATAAACAGTTTCATTTTGTTTTTATGCTTTAGCTACGGAAGAGTTTCACTTTTCATGCATTTTCTGGTAGCTCCAAAAGCTGCAGATCACATATATCAACCTATAAAAAATTTAGATTTTGGATTCCTTCCCAACTCAAGTGGAAAGCTTAGAGAAGCTCTTGCTGAAACTCTACCAGACGGTAATCTTTTATTTTCATGTGTGTGCTTTCCTTTAAACACGTCTTAGAAGTTGAAATATTTAAGTACTTTTCACGTCTTAAACACGTCCTAGAAGTTGATTTGTTACTCTGCCTTAGGTTTGCGAAACCATTCACATATATGAAGCAAATTTTATTCTTTATATCTTTTTAGCTTCCATGGTTATCGCCTTGGGATTTGGATCTTTTTTTGTTCAGAGATTTTGATTTCTTTTTGCTCAATTCTTGCTTTTTGTTGTTGAGAACAAACAATAATCTATGTTTTTTATTCCAAGAGTTTTGGTAAAGTTTTTGAGTCTATATTAAGCTCTTAATGTTGTTTGTTTCAGGTTGGTGTTTCTTGTTCGATTTGTGAAGATATGTTTGGTGAAGAGAAGATAATGAATATGGAGCATTAGTCTCTCAAGAAAGAGTACGAAAGTCTTGAATTAGCAAACTTATGTTTGCGGAAATATGCGATTTAGAAAGAACTGATAATGTTAATTATAAGATAATGGTTGAGGGGATGATGAAGACAAAGAATAAGGACCTTTTATTGTCAAAAGAAAGAGAGGAAGATGAGCTTGAGAAATTGAAGAACAAGTATACTGAATTAGCTGACACGTCTGAAGCTGTTGAAGAGGAATATTCGTATGTGAGATCTCTATATGAAGCTGAAGTTGCAGTCTCAGGCTCACCAAATGCTGTAATGTCCGAGATTGGAGAGTGTAATCATCTCATTGGTCAAGGAGAGAATGTAATGAATCGCAATGTGAACAACAACAATAACATCAACACGACAATAAGTAATACATATCTATCTGCATCTATGTCCCTAAGTATCTTTAGAAAAATCTCGTTGACATATTCCTTGAATCTCCCTTTGTATGTAGGTCATCAGTCCACTATAACCAATGATGAGCATCATAGGACCAATCTTCGTGTTGTGATGTGTGTCATGGTGGAGTGGAGTCTATCCTGCATGTGCTTAGAGACTGTCCGCCTGCGGAAGGGATTTGGATCCGGATTGTTCCCTCCCGACAAAGAGTCACGTCTTCACCCTATTTACACGTATTTGGCTGTACGAGAATCTATGTTGTCACAATGAGGTATATGGCAGTCCTTGGTCCACTATTCTTGCAATACGGTTGGTTGAATTGAAAACAACGATGTGGGAATGTATTTGGTTCAAACCATCGTTGGAGGGGTCGAACAAGGTTTCTCAGCGAATTGGCACATGAGGTGTGGTTAGCACATGAGAAGAGTATAACTCAAGCATGAGGTGTTCAACGGGTGTCATCTTTAATAGCTTGGGTTCCAGCACCAAAGTCTTGGTATAAACTTAACAACAATGGCGCCTCTGGGGGTGGCTCGGGTCCTGCTATGGCTGCTGGTGTGCTGCATGATAACTCAGTGAGCTGGTGTCGCGGGTTTGGGCTTAACATCAGCATATATTCTGCCCCGTTGGGTTAACTATGGGATGTTTACTATTATATATCTATATATATAGCATGTGAGTACAAGCTTCAAGGGCTGGAATTGGAGATTCGAAGATGGCGGTGGGTTTTCTTCAAACCCAGATTGCGGATTCGCATCCCCTATCTTTTCTGATTTGGTTGTGCCATGACTTCATTTCTAGGGGACTCGATAGTCCGTATATTGCATTTGTATATGCAAATTGTCTTCCATATGGTCTGGCGAACAATGAGTTTTTTCTTAGTTTAGGTTTCCATTCTTTTATGATTATTCTGGATATTCTTTGGCAAACCTTGCTTGATGACGTTAAGACTTTGAGGGACACTCTGTTCCTCGACTTATTGGGGTTTAATTGTTTATTGGTTATGTTCTGCAATAAATTTGGGAAGAATTTCTCTTTTTTGTGACCAAAAACAAAAAAATTGTATTCATTTTGTATAAATTAAATTAGTTTCCACCAAAAAATAATATATAAATTAAAATTGGCAAATTAATATCAAGTATTAACCTCGGTGAAACCAAATTTTGGAAACTTTTCAAGTAAAGTTACACTCTTACAAGATTTTGGTGTATATTATAGTTTTCCATACCTCACAAATTTGTTAATATCTTCATTTATTAAATAACAGTGTGATATTTTAGGGAACAAATTTGTTTTAGACAAAAAAACGAGAGAACAAATTTGTTAATATCTGTAGTTTATTAAACAAATATGTCATTAGAAAATAGTATGTAATTAGAAAGTGATACAATTGCTTTTCATTTTAAATGAACATCTTTCTTACTTTAATTTGTGGAGTTTTTATTTTTCCCTATTTTTAGAACAACTATATTATCAAAATATTTTACTTTTTAATTATGACATTTATTCCTTTGCCATGATAGATAATTAATATAATAAAATAAAAATATCCTTAAAATCGTTTATACCATATTAAGTTATTAGTTATATATGATTAACCTACTTTCTAAAATTTAAATATTAATAAATTGTTATAATTTGAACTAAAAACATAAAATTAAGTATGACTATCATTTTAATAAATATAAGTTCGTTGTCCTATAGTTGCTGAAATATTATTTCTACTTGTTCCCTAGTCAGTAAAAGAATTATCAAAAGAGTTGGAACATGTGACTCCATCTCTTTTGGGAGAGATCAGTTGATACCAGATGTATACCCATGTCCAACAAGAGGAATATGGCCAAATATTTATCCAGATTTGAAGGTGGACCAGATCATTGACTCCCCAACTAGGATATAGCGTGAGCCTCTCTTACGACGATTCCCCGAGCATGAAGATGTCACATTAGCATTAGGAATATATATTCCGTGGAGATCAAGAGGGGATTACTGGGGGTGACATTATTCGTAAAAACGATTGCTCGGATTGTTCGAATGTCTTGCAGATTATGTTAGCTCATTTTGATTGGCATGCCTTCTCTCCATTCTTAGACGATTTTGTGTGATTAAGGAGTCTTTTCAGATTTTTTCTTTCTTTATGTAAATTCTAGATCTTTGAATCACATACTTAATTTCTTTACTCGTTTTGGTAGAAGATTATTCAAAAATTCGAGTTTTGTATAACTTTAGAGAGTTTTCTCCCTTCTTTGAAATGAATTAATCAGTTGACAAAAAATTGGTATGATTATTATTTTCAATTATAGTTAATATGTACTATATATATTTCACAAACAATCCAAGTAAAAGTTCATGGTTGTAAAATTCAGTTTTTATTATCATTATCATAATTAATTAGTCCACGCCCACCTATTGATGCAATAACAATTACCTAGAAGCCAGAGTAAGTCTCTTTGGAAAACGCATCTACACATAATTACTACTATTTTTAAAGTATTTCTTTTCTAAAGAAAATTAATAAAGGAAAACTAAAAATTATTATAAGTCTTTTCATTTTTCCTTAAACCTTATAATCTTCTATAAAGTATTAGAAGACATAGAGTTTTGTCTTCACCCAAAAAGAATATCAAAGACATTTTCTTTAACGCTCTCCTTCACTATGGCAGAAGAATGTATATTTGTGGAAACAAGTCTATTGACTAACATAGCATTGGTGCTTCACCAAGATGACGATTAGTCTGTATTAAAAGGTGAAAGATTTTCGTTTTATGACTAAAATTTCTATTCATAACACGAAATCGTTTTTATTTCAGTTTGTTGCTTTTGTGTTTTTTATTTACGGACAAAATCTGTAAAACACATTTGGAGTATTTCCCATTTCATGGAGAAATCACAGTGTCTTCTTTTTCAAAGTAAACAAGGTTTTCTTCGGTTTATTTTTCTTAAAATTTATTTACTTGAAGAGATGTTTTGTTGTTTTGATTTGTAGGTGAGGAGAAAAGCACAATACTATTACCTAAGTGATTCAGTCACTTCTAAATTGTATCACTTCATTTTCAAACTCTAAGGAAAAATCTTCGTTGATGTGGCAAAAACGGTTGTTTCTTTAAGGAAGAGGAAGATATCAAAGATAGATACAATTCAAACATCGGTTGTTAAAGTTGAACCCATTGCTACTTCACCACTAGAAGAAGCAAAATGTACGAGAGATATTAGTACTGCAATTTATATTTATGATGTTGATTTTGGTGTATTTTAGATGTTGAGAATGGACTAAATATTGAAGGTGATGATGAATTGGTGATGCTTGAACCTGCTTTGAAAGTGGTTGATAGTTTAATCGAGAACCACAAAAATGATGAGCCAATGAAGGATTTGGAGAATGATGAACCAATGAAAGACTTGAAGAACCCTGAAACTCCACAAACCGGTAAGCCTTTGGGTCTGATTGAATGAAAGTCAATAATTATATGATGTCTTCGTATTACGTCATGATTTATTGCATTGTGAAGAATAATACTTGACTGTCAAGGAAATTGGTGAACGTAGCAAATCAAAGAAGCCAAGGAAGACGAAGGCTTCAAACAAAACCAAAGCTTAAGCTTTAAAAACTTATTATCTCTATTGTTGTTGGTTTGTTTTTGAACTTTCCTTCCTTTATTTTGGGATTCTGTGAACGATTTTAGTTATGGTTGTTTCGTTTTTATTTTGAAGCCTTAAAATGCATCTGAAAGACTCTTTACATCTGGTTTTGCTGGGAAGTTCTTATCCATGAACATATATGGTTCGAAGATTACTACTTTTCACTCTGTCTCTGCATCAATTTCCTCATCTGTCCAAGATCAAGAAGTAATTGATATAGTTTAGGATATCGTAAAGATCTATAAAAAGATAAAAGAAGATATCCATGTCAATTTTCAGTTTTCACAATCCTTTTTGTATTCTGCTTCATTACGTGTTTAATAATTAAGCATAATTATTTTAACTGTTAGAACATATGTTTCAGTTGCAATAACTCAATTTTTTGTTTTAAGTTTCAGAAGAGTATATTGTGTTAATCACACTTGAAATGATAAAGAGTATTTATTAATTTACTCAAATGATACAAGTTTCACGGAATGTATTTAGTCATTTCCTCAAAGGAAACATGGACATTTTTTGATGATTCCAACAGCAAAAAGAATTATGCGTCACACTCCTACGTCTAAGCCTTGACGATAAGCATAAAATCTGATTGATATAATTCGTTTATTAAAAAACATTAAAAACATATTTTCTTTTAACTTTAACATCAGCATATCTTCTGCTTCGTTGGGTGAACTATGGGATGTCTATTATGATTTATAGATAGCATGTGAGCACAAACTTCAACAGCTGGAGTTGGAAATAGATTCAGAGATGGTGGTAGTTTTCTTCGGATCCAGATTGCAGATTCATTCCTGTACAGTTCGTATATCACATATGTTTAGGAAAACAAACTGTTTTACAGTTAGTTTGGCGAACTACACATTTTCTCATGTTTACGTTTCCATTCTTTTATGACTATTCCGGATATTATTTTGCAGTCCTGCTTGATGACGTTAAAGGACACTCTATTCCTTTACTTATTCGGGTTTGGTTGTTTATTGGTTGTGTTTTGAAATAAATTTGGGAAGAATTCCTCCTTTTTACGACCAAAAAACAAATATATTGTATGCATTCTATATAAATAAATTTGTTTCCACCAAAGAATATTATATAAATTAATATCAGGTATTGGAATATAGTGGAAGATCTGAATCCCCTCGAAAGTATTGTATTGATCTAGATGTACTCATAACTATGCCTCGATAATTTTGATTCTCTATACAGTTTAACAACTGAAATTCCCTTAATAGACTCACTAAATCAATATCACCCGTGTATTGTATGGTGGTCGAAATCGATTTAACCGATACCAAACCAAACCAATACCCAGTTGTTATTAACCTGACCCGACCAGCTTTATTACCCAATGTTCTTCGGATCTTTCTTGTTCCTATCCTCTCTTATATGTCTTTCTGGTGGACCCCAATTTTTATTCAAATCTCCTCCTCTTTTCTTCCTTTGCAAAACCCCAAAATCTTATAAGACTCTTCTGATGCGAAGTTCTTTCTTTGTTCTCAGACAGATGAGGGTAAAGTAAGAAATGACGAGGACTCAAGTGTTGGAAGATACATCATGTATGTAGTCAAAAAGAGTCTATTTAAAAGTCTTTATGAATCAGCCTGCGACAATGTATACTTGGAAGATACAAGAGCTCTTAAGGTGTCTGGTAGAACTCTGACTAAAGTGATATCTGAGTCCAATATGCATAGAAATCTCATTTCGAAACTATTTAATCAGGAATGTTAGTGGGGAGTATGTAGGAAAAGCCTTTTATAATGGCGGGAAAACAATCCACCATGTTACAACAGAAACATGGCGGCACAGTAGAATGGGCGGTAAAACAATTCGCCACAGTACATTTCTTTTAATCTATCTGCTGTGTACAAGGCCACGGAGAACGGAATTTCGATTAGAGAAAATATTTTGTACACAATTCAGAAAAATCCCTAGACAAAGAGGGACCAAACTTTTCCCGGTGATCATTTCTCAAAGGTTTCGTCCTCCTTATTTACAGCCTTTAACAAGCTTTCTGAGTGTCGCGGAACACAAACAACATCCAGGTATACTTTTATACTTTTTGTTTATATAACAAGTATTTTGGTTTTGTTGAAATGGTACTCAGTAGCGAATCGTGGGTTACATTAAAACAGCCCTCATTTAATGTTGTTTGAACGAGAAACATTAAAATTAGATCTTTTACTTTCTGAAATAACTGCTTGTTTGTAAATGTGGGTCATTGATATCATAATTATTGAAACTCTTGGAATTTTTTATGGCTTAATACAGGAAATGGACAAAGTTGTTGTTGTGGTTGTTGGAGAATGGGAATGTTCTGGCAAGTCAAAAGGTGTATGCACAATGCATATTTGTTGAACCAGATTATGACGCTGAGGAAGCTGGAGGCTGATATCATGGAGGCATTTTACTTATTTGTTTAGATGTGGTGTTAAGCCAAAGATTACGTACTGTCTACCTACTGAGATGTCATGTTTCACAAGTCGGAAATCCCCACCAGTCACAATTGAAACTGACGTTGGAGTGAAAGCGTTTTTCCGGTTGAGAGAAGAAACATCAGCACTAAACCTCTGTATTACATTCGAGGCAGTAAGTGACTCATTGAGCAAATCATTGTCGAAAGATGTAGCTGCGGAAGAGGGAAACGAAGTGCCAGCTGGAATTTGTTCTGATAGCACACTATTGGTTGATGTAGAACAGGCAAAGGAAGGACCATCTGGATGTGGTGAAGATAGTAACATAATTAGCCTTAATGGTGGTACACCTACGTTTGACTTAGTTGATGATTCAGATACTCAAACAGTAGCCGCAGGACATGGAGTAGGAGAACCAGAAGATAGAATATATGACATTACCGCTTTTGATAGGGAAATGCTTGACCATCTGGAGTCTGTGGAAGCCAGAATGAGAGCAATAGAGATTAAAGAAAACAGTTGAAAGGAAAAAGCATAGCAACGACTGCATAGGATGTTGTCCAAAACATGCTCAATGTCAAATAAGTTATCATTGAGACATACGATGAAGGATGTGATGGATTCACAAGTTGGAGCGAATTGATAAGCCAAGAGGAAAATCAGATTGGTTAGTCTGGGTGTGGTGAATCTTCACATGGAATAAGATTGGTGGTTGGACAAAGTAATGAATCAGAAAAGATAAACAAAGGTCCATCACAATGTGGTGGGGAAGATGGTATAATAAAAAACTTAATGAAGATACAATAGTTGTCCAAGTAGAAACTGAAAAAGGTTCCGGGTCTGCTTTTGCAGGTGAATTTGAGGCAGCAGAGGGAAACCGAGCAAGAGAACGAGACTGATATTGATGAAATATTGCCCTCCAGACATAGGCGATCTGCTCCAAACAACAATACCAACGGAAACTCTCTATATAATCCTGAAAATGATGCTATATACATAGGCGGCAGAGTGTTTCAGAACCAGGACTAAACCCAAGGAATTAACCAAAAAAAACAATGGAAAATTATATCCCCTCTCGTTGGGAATCTAAATTTAAGGGATTTATTTTTTTGAAACAACAAATTTACAGAGATTTTAGTATTATAAATTACTCTACTCTCTCCGTGAACAAGATTTGATTTGGAAAACAACGAGTCAGTTAACAAGATTTGATTTTTGAATTACTAGACCCTCTATGTTTTTTTTTTCAACATTGGACCACAAATGGTCGGGCCCATTAGCCAAATTCTTGCAAATGCAAGCGGAGAGACTCGATCCTAAGATGTGCAAATGCGCATGCCTCTTGTGGACTTACCACCTGCCATTAGGCTAAATGCCACTTGCAAGACCCTCTATGTTTGGAAGCCTAAACCCAAATAATTTATTTTTAAAAAACGACAAGTTGCCAGATATTTGAGTATTATAAATTACTAACAAAATTTCATTTGTAAGCCTAAACCCAAGAAAGTCAGCCTAAATCCTCTCCTTTTAGTAGACTGTATCCTCTCCTTTTAGTAGCCTAAATCCAAAGTACTACATTTTAGAAAACGACAAATTTACAGAGATTTAAGTATTACAAACTACTATAACCTCTTCGTTTTGGAGACTTAACCCAAGGGATTAATTAAAAAACAACGAGTAAGTGAACGAGTTTTGAATTTTGAAAAACTAAACTCTTTATTTGGGAGCCTAAACCCAAAAGATTTATTATTCGCTCTGTTTCATATTATTTGTCATTGTAGGTTAACTTTTTTGTTTCATTTTAGTTGTTATTTTCATTTTTCAATGCATTTTTAATATAAAATGACTCTATTTGCCCCTAATTAAATAGACAAAGTATTAAATGGTTTGAAATTATAATAGTCAATCAAGGGCATAATAGAACATTTAGCTATTTTCTTAATATGTGTGAAATATTGTCAAATTATATATATAAAAGCAGAGTTGTCTTTTCTGGTGCTGACACATCAGCATGACACATCATCTAAAAAACACCAATTAAATTGCTTGATTAATCCAACTCATCAAAAACTAACTTCCTTCTCCACTACTTAACCTTCAAGTAACCATTACTCTTCACGAATCTGTTGCAACCGTTATCCACCTTTGTAACACTTCTTTCCATGTCTGCTTTAAAACTCTTTCTCCAGATACTGCTTTAGTTTCTTGACAGACATGGCTTTCTCAATAAAAAATGCATTGTGCCATCACATTCTTTGAAACCAGAAACTCCCACGCCTGTGAACATGAGCAGCCCGACGCACCAGGAATCACAACCATAACTCTGTCCATAACCTACAGGAATTTCCAACACATGTCAGCTGATACGTTTTTACTCTTATGTCTCTTTTGAAACCATTGCTATGTATGGTCGTTATGTCTTATTTATATGCAGAGGTTGTCATGTACTGTTATATCACAAAGCATATCTGAAGTCTGCTACTGTGATGTTTAATACGTTCTTGTTTTTCAATCACAAAGTTTTACTAATGTTTGTAACTAAATCGGGTCATTTTGTATTATCTCTTCTATTATCAACAATAATTATGCTTTGTGTTCAAACAGATGTCACGTTTTTATGTCCTGTTACAAATAAGTTCATATAAGTAGAGGTTTCAGTTCAGTTTTACCTTTGTTTCAGAAGGCTGGAGTACTTTACAACACATGTTTAGTCACAGTCTAATTATCTTTCTTTTTCTCCTTCAACGATAGTCTATTGTATCGCCTTGTTCTGAATTTGGGTGATGTATACAAAAATCATTAAACATAGTCTTAAGTATTAGATGACTTGGATTTCTAAAATAATTTCATTGGTTACTTTACTTAAAAATGATGAGTTATCAACACTATTTAACCTTCAAGTAACCAATACTCTTCATGAGACATTAACAATACAATAATTCAATTATTCTACATTAAAAGACATTAACTCACTTCCACTATTAACTTAAATCACTATATACGTTTCTCTCTTATTACTATGGAGTCATTCTTATAATTAAATTTAAGGTAAAAACACAATAAATTTCATTTGGAATCCCAAAAGTTTCAATGTTAAGGTTGAAATGTATTGAATTCTATTAATCCATTCACCTCTGTACAAATAAGAAAGTATAACGTTTAATTGTTTCTCTTCCTACACTTACAGCTACAAAAAAATAATTAACACATATCTTAATTACTATGAACACACAATTAAAACATCCAGTGACTACTCAACTCTCCCAACTCATATCTATATAATCGTACATGACAACAACTTGTTCTATCTCCAGTAATTCATCCTAAATTACTATCATATGGCTTCTCAAACACCAAATTCCTCTACTCTCATTCCAAAAAACATACCTCTCACTAAACGTGTTGTAGGGAAAACAATGCAGCAAGTCATGGTCCGCATTTTACGTATGTGGGAGGCTCGAAACCCCAAACAGAATAGAGCTCTCATCAGTCTTGATTTCTTACTATTGGATGAAAAGGTATGAAAGTCATTTATTATGGGTTTACTTTTGATAAAAAGGATGTAACCAACATCTCCACTAACATAAAACTCTACCAATAGTTCTTACCTACAACAAAAATCAAAGTAATTATGTGTCCTACCTGCTTAACGTTTTCTTTTAACATAAAATGTGCTAATATAGTTTTCTATGTTTCAACTAATGTACTTAATGTACAAAAGTCATTCTCATCGATGTTCAGTACTTTACGCATCCTTTTCGTTTATCCATACATATTCAGGAAACCGTAATGCAAGGGTCCATCTACCACCGTCGCATGGAGAAATTCAAAAACCAGCTCGAAGAAGGCAACATTTATATACTTAACAACTTTGAGGTTGTCCCCAGCTATTCTCACTACAAGATTACAGATCATCAACATTTAATTGTACTCAATGGTACGAGATGAGTTAAGTTACAATAAAGATGAAGAAAGAGCTAACCACATTCAATTGTTGTCCAACCTAAATGAAGAGCAACTTGCCGTTTACGAAGCAGTCATGGATTCAATCATCAACTGCAAAGGAAGACTATTTTTCGTTAATGGCCCAGGTGGTACTGGAAAACCCTATATTTATAGGACAATAATTTCCAAACTCTGATCCGAAAAACGTATAGTCATCCTTGTTGCAACTTCAGGTATAGCCGCAACACTTCTACCAGGAAGAAGAACTGCTCATTTTCGATTTAAAATACCAATAGATCTCCATGAAGACTCGATGTGTGATATCAAACCAAGAACAATGCTCGCAGAATTTGTTGAGACAGCATATCTAATCATATGGGATGAAGCACCAATGGCACATCGTCACACTTTTGAAGCATTAGATCGCACATTAAGAGATATCATGAGTTTTACCGACCCAGATGCAGAAGCAACACTATTTGGGGGAAAGACAATTTTGTTAGGTGGAGATTTCAGACAAATATTACCAGTCATCTCACAAGGAAGCAGACAAGATACAATTCTCGCAACACTTAATAGATCTTACATTTAGCAAAGTTGTTACGTTGCCACTCTTACCAAAAACATGAGAATGAAGCAAGACGAAAAAAACTTTGCTGCATGGATTTTACAAGTTGGGAATGGCGAGGCTAAAAGTGTCAATACTCTGAACGAAGCTTCTCTAGAAAATTACTACATAGAGATCGAAGACACATTACTCTTGGAAAAAGGAGAAAACTCAATGAGAGAAATGCAGGAAGCAACATTCCCAAATCTTGAAAACTCTTTCCGAAACTGTGTATATCTGCGAGGTCGTGCCATCCTAACACCAAGGAATGAAACTATTGATAAGCTAAATGATTTCTTCTTAGAAAAGTTGGAGGTGGCATGAAAGAGTATCTTAGTGCTGACAGTATCGCTGATGATGATGACCTTGATGGAGGTAACCTTGTATACACTACAGAGTACCTAAATGCACTCAAGTGTTCAGGATTACCAAATCATCACCTACCTTTGAAGCAGTATGCCCCAATCATATTGTTAAGAAACATAAACCAAAAGCAAGGTTTATGCAACGGGACTAGACTGCTTGTTACTCGTTTAGGTGAGAAGGTACTTGAAGCAGAGGTACTAACCGGCACCAATGTCAAGAAAAAGGTGCTTATACCAAGGATCATCATGACAACGACAAATACAAATTGTCCATACAAAATGCTAAGACGACAATTCCCTATTAGAGTTTGTTATGCAATGACAATAAACAAAAGTCAAGGCCAAAGTTTACAAAATGTGGGTATCTATCTACCCAAGCCTGTATTCAATCATGGCCAACTCTATGTTGCTTTATCTCGCGTCACATCAAAAGAAGGGCTACGAATTTGGAGTGCCACCACACAAAAAGAAAAGAAATCAGCCATTAAAAATGTCGTATACAAAGAGATTTTCAACAATCTTCACTATCATGCCACATGTAATTTCATATACAATAAATACCCATATTGATGTATGTAAGACTTCAGTGCTGTAATTTCAGTGTTTCTATATTGTACAGAAAGGAACTGAGAAGAACAAGTTCAACCACTTGAACATGGCCAATATTCATCAAAGTAGTCTCGACTTTTGACAAAATATTCAGTCGAAATATTGTTCATCAATATTTGAAACATTTGTTTCTCTTTCCGTAATAAACCTCTCATAGTTCTCCCAAAATAAAAAAAAAGTGCAAAAAAATTACATAAATTAAAAAAAGGATCTCGCCGCGTAGCGCGGGCACTCACCTAGTGACAACTAATAGAAAACCGAGGGAGTAAAAAACAAAGAGTCATTAAAGGAGATTTGATTTTTGGAAAACTAAACTCTCTTTTTTTGGGACCCTAAACCCAATGAATTTATTTAAACATAACAATTCAGTGAACACGTTTTTTTGGAAAACTTTACCTCTTCGTTTTGGAGCCTAAAGGATTTTTCATAAAAGGGAGACCAATATACTAAATGTGACATATACGTGAAAAGACTTGAAAACAGACTAAAAACTCTAAAATACACATTTTGACTCAATAAAACTATAGAAAACAAGGATTAAAAACCGACAAAACATTTTCTATCACTCATCGATCTCTTCCATGGAGTATCTATTAATTTTATCTCCCCTAAGTTAAATTGCAGAGCCGATGATTGGCGGAAGGGGATTAGGCTTATCTACCCATGTTGAACACTTACGTCTTTAATTTAATAAACTCGTTTTCGTGACCAAAAAATAATCTACAAATTATACATCTACTTTACACTCACGGTCACTTATGTTTTTTTCTTTTTGGTTTTACGGTGTACTAATGTTTTAGACATAAATTTTTGAGGATTTGAATCTGCAGCATTTTGCTAAAGTGATTAGGTTAAAATGAAACGAGCTTAGTATAAACCAGCAACCATGTTGTCTTTTAAATGCGTATGTGTTAAAAATAATCAACTATAAATTATTTCTTGAATGCATTAACAATGTTTACATATTAAACTAAAAAATTCAATTTGTGCTTTATAGAAATTCTTACATGCAAATGGCATCTAGCGTAGTGGTAGGCGGTAAGTCCACTTAAGGCAACGCATTTGCATAACCTGGGATCGAGTCTCCATGCCTACATTATGTAGGAATTTGGCTATTGGACCGGCCAGTTGTGGCCCAATATAATCTGCCATTGACAAAAAAAAAAAAAAATTCTTACATGAATTTGTGTGTTTATAGGGTTACCTATAATTTGGACAGTGTATATTATAAGAAAACCATTTTGTTTGTTTAACTTTTTGGTGTTGTACATTATTTATAATTACAAAATTACTGAATGCATAAACACTTGTTGTATATTCAAACAAAAATATCAAATTTAGAATTCAATACGATATACAATTTTTAAATAGATACAAAACTAAAAAAAAATCGATGTATACAATTTATAATTCAATATAATGTGAAACTCGACTTTTGCTGCTTCTTTATTTGATAGTTTGATTTGTTGTGGGTTTGAATTTTGTAGAAAAAAATATATTAACCAATACAGACTTGGTAAACTTGGAGAATGAAACCTCTTCTGAGACTTCTTGATATCAATTGAAAATTAGTAGTTATATAGTATTTGATGTGACCAATAATTTTAAGTAACAATTATATTCCGCACGTAACTCCGTCATGTCTGCTTCTTCTTCTTCTTTCTAAAAAAACCTTTTTACACATGAGAACATTTTTTTGAATGGTATTTCCCAGAAATCTGCAAAAATAAAATAAAGATCTATAGGTATTGTACAAAAATATAGTATCAAGTTTAATTAATGGTTAATGCTTACCCAGACTTCCTGTTTCTCTCTGTCTTTTCCCAACTCTCTGAACATACTCTTCACTTTGTTCACTCTCACTAACCAAATTGTCTTCACAAACATCAGGAAATTTGTGATGGATTACTGAGTCCATTCGTTGGTTATGAACATTCCTCTAAGAGTTGTATGCCCCATCTTTTTATTTTAAACTTAGTGCCACTTGACCACCTATGACATATGTGAATCTTCATATCCACGTGATCGTAGTTCAGTTGAGCTAAAGGGGAAGAGAGAGAGAGAGAAGGAATAAGAGAATCCAATACAAACAACGCACTATCAATCTTACATCTAGAGAACACATGGTTCTTACCAAACGCATAAAAGCTGTTTCCAAGTCTATCTTTAAACTAACAATGTACACGGATAGCCATATCACCAAAATCATCATCATATTCCCCATAATCTTCATCATTGGGCTCAAAGTCGGAAACAACCACCATGCAAGCCCTAATTTTGAATACTATTGAGAGAGTGTGTTGGGATTGATCAAAGAGTATCCAGTAGTCTAGTAGGTGAAATACGAAGGAACATATTCACCTGAGTTGAAAATAATTGATCGGTTCTGAAGATTAACTTCTAGATCCAAGTTTACAAACCTAAGCTGGAGATTTCGGTGAGCTAAAACCTCAATTGAATTGGATTACCATTCCAGCTAGGTTCAGTCAATGCCCCGCAGTCTGAAAAAATCAGCCTTTTCAAGAAGTTTCAGTTTATAAATGTTTAAGTGTACACGTACTAAATTGTTGCAGTTCTTCGTATCAATAAATCTAAGCTCATTAGACAAAAAAAATAAAAAATAAATCTAAGCTTAGTGAAATTCTCGATCCACGAAGGGACCTCTTCTATCCCTGTTTTATTTAGAAAGAGCAGTCCAATGTTGGTCGAGATATTTGGAAAAATTGTCAACCGTGAGCATCCACTGAAATTAAGGTCATAGACAGAACAAAAGTTGATGCCGGTCTCCAAGTTTATGCAGTCACATATATACAAACTCTCAAATTTAATGAAATTCTAGATAAAAGAAGGAAGCTCTACCAAACTTGTGATATCCAAAAGAACCACTTTAAAGAGTTAGGCTGAAAAAGAAAAACGAAAAAATGAAATTATTTTTTAGATTTATGGTTGTAAGTTCACAGTCCTCTTCTTTAACAGTCTGTAACTACAGTTAGCAATAAAAAATATGATAGATAACTAAGTTAACCATGTAATTTTTCAAAGAATAAAAATTTTAGTTTTGCAAAAAAAATTTTCGTTTGGTGATTATATGTCTCAACTACTAGTTCAGGCATCAGTGGTATTCTAAGGATGGGGTTGAGTTTGGTCTATAGATTAGGTATTTTCACCCCATTGACAGAAAAAACTCTAGTTTTAAATTTTGAGATTCCAATCACAGAAAACAAAAATAGTTTTAAAAATTGTTAGAAAAATTTAAAATATCGATTAGCTTTAAAAGATTGTTGTTTTACACTTTATAATGTAGTTTTAACTGATGAATGACAATATGTACTTATACTCAACCAGAAAAATAGATGTTGACAATTATAATGATAGTATCCTAATTATTTTTTCACAACATTTCAACTTATAATTATTTAGAAGACGGTTTGACATGAGTTTAAACAAGAGTTAAAAACATACCTGCACTCTTGCCCATAATGTCTCACTGGTTATTCTATTCATTCCAAGATTGCCTCAACTCAAATTGAGCTTTGATATGTTGGTTGAGATATCAGGAAAACTATTTAACCTTGGGCATCCTTTGAGGGCAAGTATATAAAGCAATTAGAAATTGATTCCATTGGGAAGAGTCTCCAAACTAGTGCATCCCGACATGAATAAATACTCCAAGTTATTGAGATATTAAATAGAATAAGGAAGTTCCACCAAACAAGAGCAATCCCAAAGATAAAGTTTCTCGAGTTTGGTAGCCTTCCAAAGATTTGTGAGTTTCTTTAGATGTATAGATTCACTCAAATCTATTTCTTTGAGCTCTCTAAGTGTCTAAGATATAAATAAGGAATAAACATCAGTTTAATATAAAAAAAACTGTCATGTAACAAATAAAATGAGCATTCTCTTAATGCTACAAATCAAATTTGAAATTTTGGCTAATATGAATAAGTATACTTACTTGAACTCATTCCCAAAGGCTTTCGAGTTTGCTCCCCCACATTTGGAGCTTAACAAGGTTTTGAGGACAAAAACTAGAAGTCATACATTTATTTGGGTATGCATTCAACCTTAACAATCTAAGTTTTTGTGGTAAGCGCCATCTAATTTCTTTATCCTTATCCCATTTCGTTGTCAACCTCTTTTGGTACCCGTCCCTCGTGTACATTTTTAGAAAAAGTAGATTAGGCATCTTTTCAAAGGCACTCTCAAGTATATGTAACTCTTGTATATATAATGCATCCATCTCATCCATGTCCAATGCAATATCTAAAACCCTGTTGGTACCTTGTTAATCTTATTGAATGAGATGTATGAAAAGAAAACGGAAAAACTTACCGTATTATTTTCAAGTAAAGTACATATGTCCTTTGCATCCACTAGGAATTCTTGTTCTTCAGATTCATTAGACTTGGCATGCATGACTTCTTTACCCATTTTTTGTAGCAAAGAATGCATCTCAAAAATACAGTATCTTATATGTAGGAGAGACTTACCAACAAGGTTTTTCAAACCTATAGTAACATCTAAGTTTCTATCTGCTAGTAGCAGCTTGATGTCACTGACTTTTTCACCACTAAAAAGGCATACAATGTGACGAAATATGGCTTTATCTTTTGGGCTATTTAATACATCGTAGCTGACTCTTAGCGTCTTCTCAATGTCACCATTTAAACGATTGTGAAGGTCTGGAAGCATTTCAGTCAAGTGTTCTTTCTCTATTCCCCTTACATACGAGTCCCAAACATGAAGATCGAAAGGAAGATTACCAGCGCTCAATGCAATTTCAAAAGAAAACACCATCAAACCATCATGTGGAGAGTATTTCCCGAAAGCAGATTTACAAAATATCTCAAGAGCAACCTTATCAGATAGGAGACACACCTCATAGATATGGTCGATTCCATGGCCCCTTAAAAAGCATTTAGCTTTCGTAATCACAATAATTCTGCTCCCACATCCAAACCACTGAGCTTGACCGACCAAAGTATCTAACATCATTTGATGATCCAAATCATCAATAAAGATAAGAACTTTGTGGTGTTTCGACATTTCTTTTTGCGTCAACAGAACCTATCTTTATGTCTTTTTTTTTTTCTAAAAATTTAGACAAGAAACTTCCTGCCAACTGCAACTTCATGTTTTGGTCGTTTGTATTGGCATCTTCATACATTTTCATAATGTTAGATACAAATCCTTTGTCTATGAAAATACTACATTGGAATCGATGAGAGAACACTATTGTATTCTATTTATATAGAACTTCTATTTTTACATTATACAACAAAAAACATATTTTGTTTTTGTTTTGTGGTTGTTCTCTCTACTATACTATATAAACGTTCTATAATTATGAATGATAAATCGGTCATTAGTACATGAGTCAAATAGTGAATGTGATTAGTTTTTAGGTTTATTTTTTTGTATGGTCTTAGTCTTCGTTCTTATTAAAAAATGGTTATCCAACCATTTTACCAAATAAAAAACAAAAAAATTGCAAAACCTAAAACAAAATAATAAATTGTCATTGTCAATTGCTTTCTTCTTCTTCTTACTTAATGTCATCTCTGTAGCTTCTCAACCGCATTTTACTGAGAGAAAGTATAACTCAATTTGGACTCTTCTTGCATGTGATTTGGATTCTACTCACTCAATAAGTTTCTTTAATTCGATGTGTTCCTGTTATTATAAGACTACATTATATGACTATAAATTCCAGCCATTTTCTGGCATTATTTCACAATTCCGTCGAATAGATAAATTGTCTTCCATAAAATTAAACAAAATCTGTATATTATGTGTGCAAATTTCTCCCAATATTGTTAATATCTTGGTAATATTTTGAGAGTCAGTCGATATCACCAAGAACACTGCAATCAAAATTTTTTGATTAAAACTTTTTGGTTACTCATGAATTAGATTATTGGGTAATATTTCTATTTACTGTAAATTTGAACCATTTATTAAAGAGTTGATGATATCACACGATTTTGTATTACTACATTTCTTTGATTTAAAATCTAGGGTTTCAGACACTTAATTGATTTTGAGAAAAATATAGCAAATTTGATTACTATTTTAGTGATGATTGTTACTGAGAATATGGAGAAAATTGTAGTAATTTTATACTGAAGTTGTCTACACTAGTTTGATCTTTCACATAGGTAGTTTCTCAATTTCAAATTAGTAGATTTGTGATCATTCACAAAATAAGGATTTTGTGTAGTATTTCTATATAGTACTTTTATACTCGTTTGATAATTTTTCTAGTTCGTGCTATTCCCGTTATTATAAGACTACATTATATAACTCTAAATTTTGGCCACTTCTAGAGTTATTTCACTATCCCAATGAATACATAACCGTCTTCCATAAATGTAAACATAATCTTTATAGAATATGTGAAAATTATTCCCAATATTGTAAATGTCTGTGTATTTTGTTGAAAATCAATAGATATCACCAAGAACACTAAAATCAAAAAAATTTATTCAAAATTTGGTTACTCATGACTTAAGTTACTGTGTAATGTCTCTATTCGCTATATATATGCACTATATTATTAAAGAAGTAAGGATAATGCATGATTTTGTATTACTACATCTCTTCGATTTAAAATCTAGGTTTTGAGACACTCAGTCAATTTTGAGAAGAAGATTACAAATTTGATTATTAGTATAGTAAATATTGTTACTAAGAATATAGAAGAAATTTTAGTAATTCTATAGTGAAGTTTTCTACAATATTTTAATCCTTCGCGTAGATACTTTCTTAATTTTGGAATAGTTGATTTTTGATCTTTCATAAAATAAAGGTTTTGTGTAGTACTACTATATTTTACTTCTACACTAATTTGATCATTCGACTAATTTGTACTCTTCCGGTTATCATAAGACTACAATTTAGAACTATAGATTTTGGACTATTTTTGATGTTATTTTGCTATTCTAGCAAACATGTAACTGACTTCCATGAATTTAAACATAATCATTATAGAATGTTTCCAAATTTCCCCCAATATTGTTAATATATGAGCAGTTTGTTAAGAATTAATCGATATAACCAAGAACACTAAAATCAAAAAGTTTCTTATTCAAAATTTTTGGCTACTCATGAATTAGATTACTATGTAATATTTCAATTTACTATAAATCTGCACCATTTTTAAAAGTAGTAAGGATATCACATGATTTTTTATTATTACATTTCTATGATTTACAATCAATGTTTTCATACACTCAGTCAATTTTGAGATGGATAATGCAATTTTGATTACTAGTTTAATGATGTTTGTTACTGAGAATATAAAGGAAATTTTACCAATTCTATATTAAGTTCTTTTACACTAGTTTTCTCCTTCCTGTATATTGTTTCTTTATTTCGAATTAGTAGACTTGTGATCTTTAAAAAAATAGGGATTTTGTGTAATACTTCAATATAGTACTTCTGCACTTGTTTGATCATTCGCCTGGATAGTTTCTTTGTATCAAGTTAGTACATTTCTGAGATTTCAAAAAATAGGGATTTCGTACATTCTAATTTTGATGCATCTTCTATTGATTGATTGTGTTAAGCAACTGTTACAAAAATTATGGTATATATTTTGATAACATAGTAAGTGAAAATTTGTTTGATTTGGTTGAGTGATCATTATTCACTGAAACTGCAAATAAATGGAGATATTTATCAATTTATACTGCCTACGAGTTTGAATTATATGAATTTGAATGGTGAATGTGTTACCTTATATTGAGGATTTAGTTTCGAGAAACTCCATTCATGCAATATTGTTATCTTTATTATATGTTTGCAGAATCTATTTATAAACAATAGAAGACAAGAAGTTGCGTAAGAGGATGTTTATCAGAAGTGGGTGTGAACCTAAGGGAAGCACAAGATTAACAACTACTTCAACCTATGATATATTGATATCATCAAGTCGGCGTCAGATGAAGACCATCTGAATATGTTGAAGAATTCACAGTTCTGCCCTCTCATGAGAATCGGTAATCACGATTTCTCAGTTAAGCTTCTTCACTACATCATGTCTACACATCTATTAACAGAGAAGAAGTACGAGTTTTTGTGGTTGTACGCTGGAAAGGCTATTAGCCACACTATTCAAGACTTTGAAACGGTAACATGTTTCAATTTTGAGAAGACCACAAACTATAAAGAATGGCAAAAAACTGTTATCTCAATCTTACTTCGATTTCTCTTCTGATTATAGCTGCTCGTTTCAATCCACGATTCTCAATCAATTTGGTTAGCTAAGACCATCAAGTGGCTTTATCTTCTCTGCAACAAGTCTAAACAATAAAGAAGACACAAATTTACACCAAATTTACTTCGATAAAGAGTTTCATTTTCCTTACAAAATTTTCTCCCTCTTGAAATATCATTCGAGAACATAATTTGGGCAATCTCAGAATTGTGTCTTCGGAATCCACCAATTCAGTGATTAATCTTGCACACTTCACGATGTGATGTATATCTTTCAACAAACCACAAGAGTTCTTTCCTTCTATCTTGACAAGGAAATTAAAGAAGCAGAATATAAGAGAAATTGACATGGTAAGATTGTGAGAGAAGAGAAATTGAAGTGGTGAGGTTAAGAGATAAGAGAAGTTGAAGTGGTGAGATTAAGAGAGAAGAGAAATCGAAATTAGATTGAGAGAAAGGAGAAACTGCATGCATGGTCGTGACTAAGGCATGTCTCCTTGATAGCGCGTCGGCCACTATATTCTCTTTGCCTTTCTTGTATTTGAGGTTGTTCTGGCCGCGGAGGTGCTACAAAGTCTCGTGGTCCGAATGAATCACGAATTCCAGCGGGAGGAGATAGTGCTGCCAGGTCTCCATGGCTCGGACCAAGGCATAAAGCTCCTTGTCGTAGGTTGGGTAGTTCAGGGTGGGACCGTGAAGCTTGTCACTGAAATAGGCCACAGGTTTGCCTCCTTGGGTTAGAACAGCTCCTATTCCGATGTCGGACGCGTCGCACTCGACTTTGAAGGTCCTCTCAAAATTTGGTAAGACGAGAAGTGGGGCCTGGGTCAACTTATTCTTAAGTTCCCTGAAGGAATCCTGTTGTGCTGGCCCCCATGTGAACTCCTCATTTTTCTTGGTGATGACTGTGAGCGGCGCGGCTATTGTACTAAAATCCTTAACGAACCGCCGGTAAAAACTGGCCAGGCCGTGAAAGCTCCTAACTTGGCTCACCGTTGTTGGGGTGGGCCACTCTTCAATCGCCTTTATTTTCTCTTGATCCACTCGAATCCATGCGCACTTACAACAAAGCCTAGAAAAACCAACTCGTTAGATCCAATGACATACTTCTTGAAGTTAGCGTAAAGCTTTTCTTTTCGAAGTGTTGTCAAAATAGCATGAATGTGTTTCAAATGATTCTCAAGGTCGCGGCTGTATATGAGAATATCATCAAAATAAACCACTACAAATTTATTGATAAAGGGTCGAAGTACGTGGTTCATGAGCCGCATGAAGGTGGACGGGGCGTTGGGCAACCCGAACGGCATGACCAGCCATTCGTAGAAGGCCTGCTTGATTTTGAAGGTTGTTTTCCACTCATCACCCTCCTTCATTCTGACTTGATGGTACCCGCTTTTGAGGTTGATCTTGGTGAAAATGCTAGCTCCATCAAGCTCGTCTAGCATGTCATCTAGCCGCGGTATGGGATGCCTATATTTGACGGTGATATTGTTAACAGTTCGGCAATCCACACACATCCTCCACGAACCATCCTTCTTAGGTACCAAAAGAACCGGAACGGCACAGGGGCTGAGACTTTCTCGCACATATCCTTGCCTCATAAGGTCTCCGACCTGCTTCTCTAGTTCTTTGGCCTCGGTGGGGTTAACTCTATACGCAGCTCGATTGGGCAGTTGGGCTCCCGGTATGAGGTCAATATGGTGCTCAATTCCTCGAATTGGTGGCAGGCCGTAGGGTAGCTCTTCGGGAAAGACGTCTTGGAAGCGGTTTATAAGCTCCTTGATTGCTTCCGGGATGAACGCGTCTTCCTTATCTATGGACAGCAATTCTTTAAAAACCATCAGTAAGACATGACAAGAGGAGTCTCTAAGAGACCTCCTCACATCTCCAACATTAATCAAAAGATTCGTTTTATGGTCCGGATCCTTAGTCATGTTTGATTGCAATTCATTCACTTGGGTGGGTGTTAACTGCTTAAGACACATGCGTCTCTTGTCATGAATGAAATGATACTGATTTGTGTGGCCACAATGGGATGTTTTCTTGTCAAATTGCCAAGGCCTACCCAACAAAAGGTGGCTGGCTTGCATCGGCACGACATCACATAGGACTTGGTCCTTATAAGGCCCCACATTGAATGCAACCGAAACTTGTTCGGAGACATCAATCATTGATTTATTATTCAACCATTTAAGCTTATAGGGTTTTGGGTGGGGTGTGGTTGTAAGAGAGAGTTTCTTGACCATGTAGGAGCTCGCGACATTAGTATATGAGCCCCCTTCTATAATCAAGTCACACACCTTCCCGCTTACCATGCATAGGGTATGAAAAATGTTGTCACGCTGGTTGGATTCCTCTGGTGTTGGACTGACACTAAGAACACGTCGGATCATGAGTAGCTCTCCGACTTCAGGTTCGGCTATGGTCTCTTCCGCCTCGGCTTCTTCGGAAAGAACTTGCGGGTCGTCGGCCTCGTCTTGGGATTCATAATCTCCTGTTGCTGTGAGTACCATATTCCGCTGGTTTGGGCAATCTCGAGCATAGTGACCACGTCTTCGGCACTTGAAACATTCAATGTTCCGAGTCCTTGCATCGGCGGGCTGAGGGCGCGACTCGGGTCGTGGATTGGAGTTGTTCTCGCGGGGCTTGAAGCGGGACTCGATGTGAGCGGCCTTTGGCTTATCAGTTATGCGATTGTTTCCCTGGGAGGAGGACGTGTTCAGGGTCTAGCTCGGCAGTCCTTAGCCTCTGGTCTGAGGGCCCATCGCATTCTTCCTCTTGATTTATTGTTCCACTTGGACGGCTAGGTGCAACATCTCTTCAAAGCCGTTGTATGTTTGGCGTTCGACCTTCCTAGTGATCCTTTCATTCATACCATCAAGAAACTGAGCCATGAGTGCTTCTTCAGTTTCTTCAAGTTGCAGCTGATTCCTTAAATGCTCAAACTCTTCAAAGTACTCTTCAACGCCCTTTGTCCCTTGGGTGAGCCTTCCAAAACGCCTTTGTAAGTCGCGGCTGTAATATTGAGGGATATATTGTCGCCTCAAAAGTGCTTTTATGGCGGCCCAGTTGGATATGGGTCGCTCATAGTTTCTTCTTCGGTCATCGACGTCCCGATCCCACCAAGTAAGGGCGTGATCAGTGAGTTGGGCTGCGGCGAAGGTCACTTGTCGTTGATCCGGATATGTGTAGCAGGAGAAGACCTTGTCCATACGACCTTCCCACTGCAAGTAGGCTTCCGGGTCGACCTTACCCACGAAGGTGGGCATGGACAGCTTGTAGGAGGATCCGACTTGGTTTGGACCCATGGGTCGATGTTCATCTCGCCGGGGTTGTCTGCGCCTTGGATAATCTGGATCTTCCTCGGTTGAGTAGTCTTTTACTTGCCCTTGATCAGGTTGCTGGCCGGGAGGGAAAGGAACATGTGGCTCGCGGTGCGGAGGTACTCGCGGGGCAACGGGCCGAGTGATCTCGAGCCGGTTGAGGCGCTCATCGATCTGGCCTAACTGGGTCTGGATCTGCAGAAGGATAGTTCTGAGCTCGGGTGGAGGAGGCGGAACCATAGGAGGATCTTGGGCGGCCATGGTATGGGCGGTCGTACGGATTTCGATGTACAGGAAAATTTGTAAGGACGCCGTACAGTTTCCGGTGTGCCGGGAAGTTGGGATGTCAGCGGAGGGTCGCCGGAAAAAGTGTATGGACGGCGGTACGGCCGGTGAGGTACGGACGGTGGTTGGACCGTACACGTCTGGGTCGGCGGCTGTACGGCTGGCGGCTGCGCGTCCTACCTGCGAGAAAAGACAAACACGAATGAATGGATAAGATTGAGAGAGGATCGTTTCTGAAATTCAAAAGCTGACAGCTAATGATTGGAGAGAGAAGATAGTCAAAAGCAAAAAGGTGGTCAATGATTGGAGAGAGAAAAACAAAGCCGCCAATCGTAGGGCTACACGACAAGCGAGTACGCCGTTGCTGGCTCTCGGGGCGACACGTGGTTTTCAAGGCCACCACTAACAGCTTTGACAACAAAAGCAAGCACCTTTTTCAATTCAACTCACGGAAAATACTAAACAAAAAGCAAAAGCTCAAGAACACGAAGGCGAAGCTCAAAGAGAAATCCGGAAAACTTCAAAGAAAACCGAAATGAAAACCAAAACGAAACCGATTAAAAGCAAAAAATACAAAGCCGAAACAAGATTTGAGCTTTGCGAGCACAAGCAACAAAGACAACACGAAAGGAAGCAACTTTTTCCACCGCCAAAGAAGACGATGAACAAAATATACACTTGGAACAAGAAACAAAACGCTAAGAAGGAAAAGAGAAGGAGAGACACAACCGTGGGGGATCTTCGGCTCTGATACCAAAAGTTGATGCGTCACGAGGGTCACAGAGGGGTTTTAGGTTCGATCATTGGCTTGGATAAAGAGAGAAAAGTCGGAAGAGGTCGGGAAGATGGTTATGGATGGATTTGATTCTCGGCTTAGGGGCAGCCGAGATCTCCGAGAGATGGATATGAGGGAAAAGAGAATAAGGTGAACTGATAGATTGAGAGACGACATGTGAGGAGTGGCTCGCCTCACGATACGGTCTACTTAGCCGTCGGGAACCCGGTTCAACGGCGGCTAAACGTTTCGGTGCAAGTCTCACGCAGCGAGGGGTTAAAGTGATTTTTCATTCAAAGAGGCTAACCTCAAAACATTACATAAGAGTCCTTTAAATAGGAAAGATAAAAAGAGCGGAAGCCCTAGACACGTGGGCAAAGAAAGCGCGGAATAAAGGTCCGTACAAAAACATAACGACTAGAAAATAAAGATAAGAATGGACGCGGCAAGCGGAGTTGCGCATCCATGCGCTAAGTGCCCGGCCTCGTTAAAACCTCCCTTAGGAAACCACTTGGGACAAAACCAAGGTGAGGAAAAAGAGTACCCAGCTGCCTTAACGACTTAGGGTCTTCACCTTGAGATGGTGAAGACCGATTGGATAACCTCCATCGGGTCGCGGATGGGCTGATCGCATGATCGAGGATCATGCGACCTTAGGAACTCGGTCACATACAGGTTGCACTTGGCTTGCGTCTTTTGAGCAGCCGTTTTGGACCTAATGGTGATCCCTGGGTCAATGATCGGGACTCGGACTGAACTTTATGTTCCGCGGCTGGGTCCTTCGGCTATCTCGTTGTCCACGTTCGGTCCGTTAGGTCGGACTCATCAATCTTCCTCTGTCGGTGACGATTTCTCCTGTACAGGAAAGTTTAGTCAAAGCCAGCAACGAAAATTTCAGCCTCCGTGGCGTCTCTTTACGTTTGCGATTCAACCGCTTTTCGTGTCAGAATTTATCGGGTCCTCAGTGGCCCAGAACCTTCCGTCGGCCATAAACCGACGAGATCTACCTCCGCTCCGACCATCTTCACGCGGATCTCAAGTCTCGACCTGCACCTTAACCGGTGAACTAGGGACAAAAAATACCAATCCATCATCATCGTTTCGAAAGCTCGGTGCTACTATAACAAGGACATCCTTATTTACACTGAGATCCTACTTGCGTTTGCGAATCTGAGAAGATGACATCGAGTTTTTAGTCTTCATAGCCGCCGATCTGTATTTCCTTTACAAAGCTCGAAGAAGACAATCTCAAACCTAATTGGCTTCTCCGTTAATGGCCGAGGCATTGGCGTTGAAAGCAGCTGTGACCTTCAAATCTCATTCCTCTGAAATTTATGGAATTCTCATGGATATTATCGAACGATTTTTCTCTCTTTCATTTGTTTCTTTTAGTGGTATTCCTACATCTCAAAACAAAGAACCCGATAGGCTCTTGTGTCCCTATACGCAGTTATTACTTAGAAGAATGAAATATTCTGTGAAAAAACAATACTTTGTTTGACCTGAAGAGAATAAAGTTTATAAATCAATGAAATTTAAATTTTCATCAAAAAGAAAAATATTAGATTTACATTTAATAAAACTGTGTATTTATCTAATTTCTTCTTAATTTATAAGTTCAGATTTATGTAAAAAATTTAGTTTAATATACTTAAAACACATATACGTTGTAAGCTTTTAGCTAGAGACATTGATTTAAGAATCTAATATATAATCTAGGAACTTGGGCGAATAAATCTAAAAAACTTTTACAACTTAAAATAACACTTATTTCTTCCAAATTATGAAAACCATTTTTATTTTCTTTATACTCATTGTGGTGTGCTTTTGACCTTACAATACTAGCAGGCTGCTTCCGGAAAATGAATAAAAAATTCTAAACTCCTGAAGCAGGTATCGTGATATTCTCAATATCCATTGTATATTTGAGAAAGACAATCTTGGTGTTCACTTACGATTATCATTTTAAGTTTGGGGATACAAATATTTGGTAGAACTCATTTTGTGTGTACACTTGTGCATGGTAAACACTCTATGTTGATCAAGCTTCCTTTTCCCGTCATTCGGTTATGTTTACCTTTGGGATGTTAGAGATGATGTGATTTATCTAACACATGATTTTCATCATGAAGCGTTCATGTATGGTTGGTATGAAAAAATTACCCAATATGGTCCGTAAAATGTTAGTCCTCAACCCATATTTTTCATTTTTATTGATGATTTCAATATTTTCGAGATAATCAATGTATTTTTAATTTTCAAAATAATAAATAAAAAGTTGACAGTATATATCTATGTGGTATGACAAATTCCAATACTTCGTTGTCAGGGTCGACTAAACTAATATACAACCCAAAATATTTTTCTTATAACCTTTAATAGTATTATGTGAGGCCAACACAACTTTTTAAAATTGAATTCCGGTATAAAAGAATATTTGACCACTTTGACAAATATACTTAACCAAATAAGTTATTTACAATTTTTGTTTGTTGACCCAAAAAAAAAGAATTTTTGTTTTGGAGATAACCATATCTGTTAAGTTATACACAAATTAATTAACGTATTGTGCAAATATATTGATGTAACGCTTTAGAATCGAATCTACATGAGAATCCAATCTAATCATATATGTTTAATATTTAATCTAATCTCTAACAAGTACAAAACAGTTAAAGTAAACAAAACAAGGAACCAAACCCAAACTACTAAAAATACTTAAAACTAAGAAAGATAAATCAAATACTAAGATGATGATATGCAAGGCTAATAACTCAGGCAGTGAGTCAAGCACTTAGCAGTTGATTTAGGGAGAATGACAACTACCTAATGATGCAATGTCCCTAAACCCTAAATACTAATTCTATGACATGAATAACAATACAAGACTAACTTCACTCTCATGATATTAATTATTTTACTAATCATTTAATTAAGCTAAATTCCCATTTACTAATCAAGAAAACATTAAGCATTAACAAGAAAGTTCATCTAATTCACTAATTACTCTAATATTAACTCTCATTCACTAGGGAAGACAACCGAAAATGTTCAAAAACAACACAAAAGATCAACAAAAAATGGAAGACATAGCGGAAACAGAAAGAGATTGAGTAGAGAAAAGTCACTATATTAAAGACATTTTCTCAGTTATATATCATATATTTCATTACCACAACTAAAAAAGAAATTAAAGGTTTAGAATAGAGGTTTAGTAATATATAAAAGTGTAAATCTGTATATAAAAATGGAGCATATACAACAACTAACTATTCGTCTCACTATTTCTCCTGAAAAATAGAAATGTATATGAAACTATTTTTTTTTAAATAAATTGTTTGATTCTCTATGAGTTTGAAAAATTCATACTGCGAACGGTTATTTCTTAAAGATCTCATCATCAAAACAAAAAACATTATTTTCCGTTGGAACGAAATACATATAAATCACGGTGTGAAACCTTTTGAGTGGTAGGAGAGACTTAAGAATGTGTTTAATACATTTTTCTGGATTAGAATTTCCTACGAAACTAAATTGCAACAGTGAAAAAATACATATTTTCACCTAGTTTCTCTGATTCCAGAATTAGTCAGATTTCATGACATATTGATTCGAGAATCGTCTAGAAAAGAGGACTTTACAACACAGCTCGGACTTATGGTATTTGTTAAATCGGATCATCCGAATTACAAAAAAAAATCTTGTTTATCTTGCTATGTGTTTATCTAATTATGCCAAAATCAAACTATGACAAGCCAATCCGATCTAATTATATGATAAAATCAAACTACGACACGCATATACATGTATAACTGATATAACCATTTCTCTATCACTCTTTAACAAAAACAAATACCAAAATGTGTATCAAGTGTAATTATCTAGTAATAGTGATTGACTATTCTATTTTTCATCAAGATATTATAGTTTGACATGTCTATTTAATTTATTTTATTATGCTTACACAAAAACGTCAATAAAATCTACGAATGAACTTCACGTGTGATTGCAACATTGTCTTATACCCCAACAGGCTGTTGGAAATTGTTTATAAAGATCAATCTAACCCGGACTTAAACCGAGGATTGATGTTATGAATAAACCAACGGTACAATCCCGGTTCTGAAAAGAAAGAATTTATACAATTCGATCGACGTATTCGTGTATATATATACCATAACGAATACGAGAAGAGTCGAGAAAAAAATATCGAGAAACAGAAAACGAATCTTCATCTCTTCTCTCTTCTTCTTCGCCAATTGTTCCTCTTTAGGCATTAACTTTGAGCTTCGAATACACGACACTTAAGTTGCAAAGAATTACTCTTTCTCAATTTTCTTCGTGTCAACCTTGTATCGAGATCGAAGGACTAATTGTTAAAGTTCATAAGTTTCTTAGATTCATCTTTGCTCTTTAATCGGTGTTCCATTTTTTTTTAATTACCTTCGATTCTAACAATCTTTAATAATTAGTGTTCATAGAAAGAAGAATCAATGGTGAGAAACAGTGTAGTTCCCTAATTGTCGAGACTACAAGCTCTCACCGGAGCAAATTACAGGAGGTGGTCTGAAGAATTATTGTTCTTCTTACAAGATATCAGCATAGATTATGTTTTGTTCAAAGAAATTGAATCTTTGAGTGGAAAAGATTCGAAAGATTCAAGTGATTCTCAGTCTACGAAAGATTTAATTGATTCTCATTCCAAGAAGGATTCTAGCGATTCTTAGTCCAAGAGAGGAAAAGAAAGAAGGAAACATAAAATATCATAACTGGACATGTAGAGGCACTTAATCTGCCACCTATCGGAAAGACTCTTCAAGATTTTTATGTAAGAATTGAATCCGTAAAGGCAATTCTTATACTTTGGAAATGGTTACACAAATCTTGTTGAAAGCTGCAATAATAAAGGAAGAATAAAAGGAAGAACAACAAGAAACATAAGAAGATGAGTTAGAATCATTCTGTTGAGTTCAAGAAGAAGATAAAATGATGGAACTGCAATGAATTGGGACATAAGAAGCAAGATTGTAAGAAACCAACAGAGCAAAAAGGAAGAAGTAAGAGCACACTTGACAGAAGCTCTGGTCGATGTTGTCACTGAAGTTTATGCACCTACAGACAAAGTAAATTGGATCATTGATTCATGAGCTACAAGACACAAATGTAAATAGAAGTCTCTCTTCAAGAAAATCATCAGTGAAGGTTATGAAAACATTTTCTTAGGAAATGCAAGTGCGTTAAAGGTATCAGGAACCATTTAGATTGATATGAATCTGTCATCTTGTAAAGTTCTATCATCTTGTAAAGTTATGGCCTTAGCCAAGCTTGCATAAGAATCTGATCTCAAGTGGTATGTTGATGGTTGTTGGCATTAAGCAGACAGTTGATGCAGGAAAGTTGATTTTAACTAAAAATGGTGAATATGTAGGAAAAGCCTTTCGCAATAGAAACTTGTTTGTAATGGAAATTGTCAACGTGAATAAAGATGATGATTTTCCTTACTTGTCATGTAGTTTTGATTCATGGTATGGTAAATTAGAACATCTAAATGCCAACTCAATGATCGATTAAAGCAAGTAGGCCTTATTTATCTGAAACTTGCTCAGGTTACACGAAACTTTGAAGTGTGTGTTAATGCTAAGCATTCTAGGAAACCATTTAGTAATCATGTATATCGTTCTTCATCACTTCTATAACTGATCGACACTGATATCGCTGATTTTAAGAGCTCATCAAGTAGAGGTGGAAAACACTATTACATTACCTTCATTGATTGTCACTCCAAGTTTTCTCGTTTCTATCTATTAAAAGCAAAGGATGAAGCATTTAATGTGTTTGTTTAATATAAGACAGAAGTAGAAAAACAATTGGACAGAAGAATTAAAAGGATACGATCAGATCGTGGCAGTGAATATACGTCAGATAAGTTTAATTCTTTATGTGTTAATGAAGGGATTATTCATGAATTCTCAGCTCCATATACTCCTTAGCAAAATGAAATTGTTGAGAGAAAGAATAAGACTCTGAAAAACATTAATGGAACAATCGATATGTATTCACTTGTATCCAAGATAGCTTCCATTAGGCTATTGATTACAGTAGCTTCCTCTCACAGATTGATAATCCATCAAATGGATGTAAAGACAACATTCTTGAATGGTGATTTAAATAAGGAGATTTACATGTCCCAACCCGAAGGATTCATTGTGGTGGGACAAGAAAACAAGGTATATAAACTAAAAAAGTCTCTTTATGGTCTTAAACAAGCTCCTAAAAATGGTTTGAGAAATTCAGTCTTACATTTGTAGAGAATGGTTTCTCACTGAACTCAGGAGACACTTGTTTATTTAGTAAAGGAACAGCTAGTGAATACATCATTATTTGCTTGTATGTAGACGACATGTTGATACTAGGTACATCACTGGATTTAGTGAATGAGACTAAGTCTATGCTTTGTTCTACATTCTCTATGAAAGATATGAATGAGGTAGATGTAATCCTAAGTATCAAAGTACTTAAGACTAGCAATTGTTTTACCTTAAGTCAATCTCATTACACAGAGAAGGTTCTGAGAAAATTCAACTTCTGGGATGAATCTCCAGCTAGAACGTCGTATGACTCATCTACTCATCTATGTAAAAATAGAGGAGACAACGTGAATCAGAGGGAATATGCTAACATACTTGGAAGTGTGATGTACTTGATGAATTGTACAAGGCCAAACATATCATATGTTGTGAATAGGTGAAGTCGGTATACTCATTGTCCAAGCAACGAACATTAGATAGCAATTCACAGGCTGGTAAGGTATCTTAGAGGCACTATTGGAGTCTAAATTACGAAGGAACTTCAAGTGTTCTAGAATGGTATTGTGATGCTAATTGGGTTACTCACAAATATAAAATAATATGTGTATCAATCCCTCAAACTTCTGCATCATAGATGACATGAACTCTTCAGTCAAGGATGAACATGATCCCAAATATATCATATCATCTACATACACACATACTATCAGAATTTTTACCTCCTTGTACTTTAACAAAGGGTGTGGGCTCACTCTTTCTTTTCTCAAAACCAGAATCGCATAAGAAGGTATCAAGCTTATTGTACCAAGCTCTAGGTTCTTTCTTTAGCCCATAGAGCTTTATTCTCCTTCTTCAATTGTAGTCATGACACTGTTGTTACTTACTGGTGAGTTGAGAGTAAAGGCCATAGGAGCAATCGGTGGAGTAGTGTTTCCACCATTCACTGAATTTTGATGTCCACTCTACTCCTCATCTTCATCTAAAATGAGTTCAATTGAATCATCACTCTTGTCCTTACGCCATTTCCAACCTCCAACTTCATCAAACACCACATTTTTTCTCTCATTCAGTAACGGGATCATACAACTTATAGCCTTTTGATTAAGAGGAATTTATCCAACAAATATACACTTCTTGGACTTTTCATTGAGCTCCTTCCTGTTGGGGACATCAATCAAGGAGTAACAAATGCTTCCAAACATATTTAAATGACTTACATATGGTTTGTTGCCGGTTCATGCTTCATATGGTGTATGATTCATGACTACCTTTGTAGGAGACAAGTTCATAAGATATACAACAATTCTCACACTTTCTGCCCATACTATGTTAGGTAAATTCTTATGCTTCATCATGCTTCTTACAATCTCAACCACTCTGTTTTTCATATGTATAACACTATTTTTCTTAGGTGTGTATGTTGTGAGCTCGCTGTGAATGCCTTCTCTCTCACGTAACCGATTGAACTCAAGTGCTGTGAACTCTTTACCTCTGTTAGTCCTCAACATTTTAATTTTCAGACATTTTGCTTCTCTACAAAAGCCTTAAACTTCTAAAATGTATGAAACGTTATTGTCTTCATCTCCAAGAAGTACACCCAACTCATCCTGCTGAAATCATTTGCTAACAAGAAGAAGTATCTACTACCTCCAAGAGAAACCGTCTACATTGGCCCACAAAGATCAGTATAAACCAACTCCAAACATTGCTTAGCTCTCTTGGGTTTGTTTATTGGGAATGATATGCGAGTTTGCTTCCCATAGATACAACCTTCACATAAGTCCAAGGTCTCTATATTATGATTCACCAACTTTAAAAATTTATCATGTAAATACATGTACCATAGATGCCAAAGTCTCGAATATGAAACCTTTGCAACTATAGCACTCTCCTTAGCTACAAATAACTCTACTAGATATGAATTGTTTGCGGTTTTCTGCAGAATTGCAACTGTAAACCCAGACTTCTTATCCTTTATGGTACATGTTCCTTCATTAAAGAGCATACAGCAATGATTCCCATCAATCTATCCTACACTCAACAAGTTTTGTGCAAGATTAGAAATATAGTAAACATCATAGATGAGTTGGAGATTACCAACTTTGTTTTGTAGTGCTATAGTTGCTTTTCCTTCAACTGAACTCATTATCATCTCCCAACTTCACTTTAGGCTTGTATGATTCATCTAGTTCTCTAAAGAATTTCTTGACCCTGTTCATGTGATTTGAACATCCACTGTACAAATACCAAACCACACGAGGCTCACATTTACTCTTGTACGCCAGATAGAGTCTTAGTTGATGATCTTCTTGTTCAACAAAGTTTGATTGTTGTTCTTCTCTCTGCCTCTTGCAACAATATGCTTGCTTGTGACCCATCTTTTTCTAGTAATGACATTGGACACTTTTCTTATTCGTTCCCTTGTTTTAAGACCGAGGAGAGTTTTCATCTCTATCCGGGAAACCTTTGCCTCTTCCTCGGCCATAACCACCTCGACATCTTGAATTGGTTATGACTCTGCCACCACCAGATCCAAAAACTAGTGTCAAACTTCTGCTCTAAACTTTCACGTTTCACTTGAAAGGTTTTTTCCTCTCTCTTCTCGAACTTCATATCAAGGCGGTCCTCATGAGATAATAAAGAGCTCATCATCTCGACAAATGTGTAAGTGCTCAGATCATTCATCTCCATGATTGCAAGTACGATAAACTCGAGTCCTAAACAAGTCCCAAAGCTCTTGAGACCAAAATATGGTCTTCATCTTAAGACTCCACATGTGATATTTCTCACCTTTGAACAATGGAACCAAAACCTGTTGGTTTGATCCACTGCATGCCATAACTCACGCTTTTCCTAGCTCACAAACAGAAAAACCAAAATCAATTACCTAAGCTCTGATACCACAATATTGAAAATAAAGTTGAGGAACATAGATTTGTTGTAGCATGGAGATCAATGAAACACTTGGAAAAGATAACATATAAACTCAAGATAATACTTTCAGTAATAAAAATAAATTGCAGAGTGATTGTTATATATAGCTATACAACACAAACATGAAAAGACAACATAAATGTAACATAAATGACAAAACGTAACAAAAACTTAAATGACAAAACTTCATAGTGATCATGGTGTCATTATTAACCAAATTAATAATAACCCATTAACCTTTTATTGCTTAAAATTTAAACTGATATTGAATCATATACCAATATGTGTTTCATCTCCACATGCGCAATATGAGCAATGCAACAACTGAAGAATATCACTTTGTAGAGCATTGTCCGCAAGAACTACTGTCTTACTTTTTCTCCTCAGTTTTATGCTTTAAAAGATGTAATATTTGACCATAATAAATTAACTAGTTTTAGGTATGTCATTTAACAGTTAAAAAAAACAAAAACAAAAATTGAGAAGATTAAGTTACTTATCTAGTAGAGACTTCAGTTTTCTCCCAAGAAATAATTGTATGATAATATATTTCATATGTTCTATATTTATCTTTTTCGTAAATTTGATGTAATAATTTACAATATATCCTGAAAAATTGTAGAACATAGACAAATATAATGGACTTATGAATGAAAATTTCGTGGTAGAATAATTTGACAAAGCTATTGTTATAAATAATTACATGCTGAATCCGAGCAAACAAAAAGAATTACATGCTGAAGAATACAACAACTATTGGTAGATAATATATGGTTGAAAGGTTCAATGGAATGTTTAGCATGAATAGTATAAGTTATAGGTTCTTCAATAATACCCTTGGAAAAATATAAACGAAAACTACAGAAGGTGGATGACTATGATCTCAATACTTCTTCAAAAATGATGTCTTGTAGTTGTAGTACATGATGTTCAATTACAGTCCATAAACACAAGTACCTGAAACACAACAAAATGAATAGTTGTATTGTGTTACAGTTGAGATAATACACACACTCTATGAGTTCATCAATAAAATAATCAAATTTTAACTCGTATAGGATCTGTTTCGGTAGGACATGCATTTCTATTACTATGAAATTCATAAATGAAATTGTTAATAACCTAAATTTATTTTCTATAATCATTTTTTAGTCTATCAATGAACTTAACTACAAACTAAATAACCTGTTTTGCTTTTGGGAATACTAAAGGAACTGTTTTATTTAAACTTCGTTGTTGTATACAATAATTTCTAATGTGGTAAATTTTTATTTTGGCGGACAATCAAGAATCAAATCTACAAGAAATTAAAATAGAATTTAGTCAAAGACTCCAAATTGTTTTTCCAATATTTCTCTTACGTACGTCTTCGGTCTCCTCTATCTTTGAATTTATCAATACATCAATGATCAACCGACATAGAATACGAGTATCAAAATAATTTATTATATTATCAAATCAATAGAACATACATTCTTATTACATGCATATACAGTTAATTAGGTTGTCCAGCGAACCAATATTCATCCAATATATAAAAATGTAGCACACAATTTTTGTAAAGCCAAATAATAGTAATATATATATTATATCATTGTAAGCTTACCCAAATACCTTCACTAGGTATGTTTTGATTCACCACAAATATCATATAATAACCCGGTGGTGCAATAATCGTTGACTTTGGAGTCTTTACTTCGACTTCATATATCGGGGATTTACCATTCCTCGTAAGCTCAACATTGTCCAAAACGAGAAGTCTCTGATTCATTGAGAAGGAATGTGTTGTGAATGAAGGAAACACCATTGTTACTTTCACTGGATTCTTAACTTCTCCAAAGACCCTAAACTTCAACTTCAAAGTAACTCCATATGCAATAATTGACTGCGATTTCGGAGATACTATCTTAGGACGGATATTCATAAACTCTGGTTGTAGATAATCCGGAGTGAAAGATTCCAATTTTAGTTCTGTTGGAAAAAGAACTCCAGTGAAGTTATAAAACGCTATGAGGGTTACTTCCTCCAACAAGAATACTTCCATCGCGGAGAAGACCCGCGGTGGAATGATACATTCTTGGGATTGTACTCGGGTTTAGAGATTCAAACCTCGAGCCAACCGGATTCTCGGGATGGTATAAATCCGGTACAAGAACTGGTCCACGACCAAGTTCCCAAGCAGCAGAACCCGACTCTCCACCATTGATAATTAAAAACATCTCCATTAGGTAAAACTATCATATCTCCCATAACTCTAGAATGTGGCATCTTCTCCATTACCCATTGAGGATTTTCGTCGTTAATCTTAATCCTCGCACATGTGTCAAGTGCTTTCACGAATGTATTCTTTCTTAAAGCCAGGATGTACGATCCTTTCGGTGCACCTCCACACACCAGAACTTCCTCCTCGATTTTAACCGCTTCAAGATTCTTCAACGGTAAAAGAACAGCTGATCCGGGTACTTGGGTAGCTCCTCGGATCGCCGCCTGGAATAGCCGGAAAAGTTTTAACCACCTTGTTGGTTACATAGTCGAGTAATATCGCTCTGTTATTAGCGAATATAAATAAATTTCCATGGGTGTTAAGGAAAACAAAAGGATAAAGATTATTCTCTTGTCCTTGATCACTAGTCTCAGCCAAAAACGGCAAATCGATAACGTTAGGATTCTTCGTTTTAGGGAAAAACTCGTAGTTGAACTGTCCTCGACCTCCTATAATGATTTGTGTACCGTCGGGAAGAATATGATTGGAAGCGTACCATCTTCTTTTTGCTAATCCATTTTCAATCTCTACCCCAGTCGCATTTATCGTCATTACAAGGAGTGAATATTCTAGCTTTTAGTTCACCGTCTCGGTCTCCACCGGTTTGGATAAGAACACCATCCGGGTCTAACTGAACCGGAAGAGCACCATGTGTTGGATTGTACGGTTAAGGGACGGATTTTATTTACAGCGACGTCGTATTCGATTGCGTGAGCTGTGCAGTCGAGTTTTGAAATCGGGTCGTTGGGATTGTTTCGGCAGTTACCGTTAGGTAAAGAGATGTTCGATGGTCCGAAGTCGGTTCGGTCGTACATAACTACACGGTCGTTGCGGAGAAGCTGCATATGCATCGAGGAGATTCCGACGTTTGGGAGGAGGAGATTCCATCTTCCTCCCACCGCGGATGACACGTGGCATGTTAGGAGAAGTTGGAGTGAGGTCAAGATGAGAGCATAGGACATCGATGTGCACATATTCTTAAGTTTCAGATGTTTTGTTGTGTGTTGTGATATGAAATTTGATTTGTGATTTGTGTTGTTTATATAGTGGTCGATGTGACATTATTATACGCTACTAATTACGATAATCCATATTATAATTATGTAAATTAGTATAATACGGTAGTAGTTTTTAAGTAGTTTCTAAAATTATTTATATATTTTGTCAAAACAATTGGACTTAGAATCAATAACCAAAACTCCTAAATTACACAATATTTA
>JAKUCM010008204.1:0-12487 GCA_023374145.1 Lepidium sativum
AAATCAAGAAATAATTTTTTATTTTTTAGAATTTTTCTATTAAATATTTATTAATTTTAATTTTTCATACAAAAATACATGAACCCAAACTCGATGTATAACAAACCAAACTCGATCAAAGAAATAAAAATATATGAACAAGTGTTAAATGAAAAGAACCAAAAAAATCGAATAGAAAGACCAGATTCGACACATAATCTGTTTATGCATTATTTTTTATTGGAGTTCAATTTCAGGTAAACATGTAATCCAACATTATAAGATTTAAAGTTTAGGTTATGAATCAAATATTATCGATCTAATAATTATAAAAGTAAAACTCAATTCATCATAATTTAGAATATATATATATATATATATATATATTTCAAAGCTTGAAAAAAACAAATCAAAAGTTAAATATTGCGAAAGACAAGTAATATATAAAATCAGATATGACACGTTTTAAATTTAATTGACCACTTAACATATGTTTGTAAGAACCTTCTTATACCTCTTTTCACATAATGCTAAGAAATTTCCACAAGGTAACTTTATGTTTATGCATATGAACCTAATTTTGGCATCATTTAGGACTATTCTAATTGTAAATTAAATAACTCAGTTATAATTTTCTTAAATAGATAGATATATCCTATTATCTTCCGACCAGAAAAAATATATATTTTACTATCTAAATGATAATGAAGTTTAAATATTGACACATCAAAATCTAATTGTAACTTTATCATGTAAATCCTTTATGTTATATGTATGTGTATATATATATATATAGATAGATAGATAGAAGGGTTTTTTGGTGAGCTAGTTAATATCTATTTTATAGTATTTTTTAATCAAAATTTGATTTTAAATGAACTTTGTGCAAAAAACTTTTTTAAGTGACAACAAATTACAAAAATATTCTTTAAATACAAAAAATGCAAATAAATCCGGAGAAGTGAAAAACTAATATGCAATATAACATTCTGTCATTATTATTAAGTATTTAAAATTATGATAAATAATATATTAAATTGAATTTTTGATAATAAGGAATCTAAATATATTGTTAAAATTTTAAAATTTTATTGTATATGGTCACTAAAAATTTTTCAAACTTTTGTAATGATTATATTGTGCATTACTTTTATTTTGTATGATTAATTTGAATTTTTAAATTTGAAGAATCTTATAATTTGTGATGACTTCGAAAGAATTTTTTTTGCACAAAAGCTATTTTAAATATATGTTCATTTGTACAATTTGAAATACAGATCAAATTTTATAGATCTAACTAATAATGATTAAGGAACTATATTGATATATTGTTATTTTTCAAGCTAGAAACATCGATGAGCTCTTGGTTCTTTTCAGTTAGTTAATGGTTTATCTCTTAGTTGAAGATTGAAATAATTCACATGTAAAGTCTATATCTTCACACATGTCAAGATTTTATGCAAGGGACAAAACTTTATAAATTAAAATAAGCTTTGGATGGATACTTTTCTTAGGAAAGTAAAACCACATGTTAGCAAATCATTTATATATAGAATTTACAACAGTATAAAAATAAAAGATCAATATAGTAAGTACAAATACAACCTAATTGCTAAATTGGCTAAAGAACAATTGGATAATAAGACCCCACCACCAAATTCCTTTCAATGTAAAGATTGATTAGGCAATGTAATGATGTCTTGTGATTATGATTTGAAACTTAAATAAACTCTAATTAATCTTGTCATGATCTCAAAACATTATGGTATTTGGCCAAGTACACTCATCTTGTTCTAACTTTGTTAGTTTTGAGTGGCCATTGAATTTTGTCTAAAGATTTGAAACCGTTGCGACAAATTTCCCATTAGAAAAAGGATAATGATGAGTAGTAGCTTAGCTTTAGAAAAGAAAGTCATAAAGAAAAAGCTGACCTTAGTGCTTAGTGCTTCTCATAAGTGGATACAGAATTTTTTTTGATATATATTTGGTATGTAATGGGTCTAATTAATAAAGAGTATAGATAAGATTTGTGGTTTGAATGATTTCACTTTTTTCCACATTAATTGGGGTGCAAATGAAAAGCTTTTATTAAATGGTTTCTATGTTTGTGACCAAATTGTGATAAAATTTATACTAAATGGATACTTTTTTCAAATACAAAATAGTAGATGTTTTAGTAGTGTTTGTTTTTGGTTGAATCTAGAGAAACTAGTCACTTTTCTTGCCAAAAATGTTCTTTTTTTGTCTTGTCAAAAAGGTTGGTGATGGTTTGCTGGAATTATGGTGGAGGTCCTAATGTTTGTGTCGGGTCGTAAGCTTCATCATCTGTGTTATGGTCAGTTGCAGAAGTTTTGTCGTTGTTGGGTATTCACTTACGCCTTGTGAGCAAGGTTTTTTCGTGGTCTTCATGGTTGATGCGTCACAAGAATCACGGAGGGGTTTTGAGTTCGATCATTGGCAACATTAAAGTGAGAAAAATCGGGAAAAAGGTCGGAATGATGGATAAAGTTGGAGTTGAGTCTCGGCTTAGGGGCAACCGAGATCTCCGAGGGATGGATACGAAGGATAAGGGGAAAAGAGGAACTGATGGATCGAGAGACGACACGTGAGTGGTGGCTCTACTCACGATTCGGTCTACTTAGCCATCGGGAACCCGGTTCAACGGCGGCTAAGGGTTTCGGTGCGAGTCTCACGCAGCAAGAGGGATAAACTGATTTTTCATTCAAAGATGCTGACCTCAAAACATTACATAAGGGTCCCTTAAATAGAAAAAGATAAAAGAGCGGAAGCCCTAGACACGTGGGCAAAAGAAACACGGAATAAAGGTCCGTACAAGCCTAACGGCTAGAAATAAAGATAGAGATAGACGCGGCAAGCGGAGTTGCGCGTCCATGCGCTAAGTGCCCGGCCTCGTTAAAACCTCCATTGGGAAACCACTTGGGACAAAACCAAGGTGAGGGAAAATAGTGCCCAGCTTCCTTAACGGCTTAGGGTCTTCACCTTGAGATGGTGAAGACCGATCGGATAACCTCCTTCGGGTCGCGGATGGGCTGGTCGTATGATCGAGGATCATACGACCTTAGGAACTCGGTCACGTACAGGTTTCACTTGGGTTGCGTATTCCGAGCAGCCGTCTTGGACCTAGTGGTGATCCCTGGGTCAATGGTCGGGGCTCGGACTGATCTTTGTGTTCTGCGGCTGGGTCCTTCAGCTAACTCGTTGTCCGCGTTCGGTCCGTTAGGTCGGGACTCATCATCCCCTCCCTCTTGAGAATGTTCTGACCTCAGAACGTCGTAATCGTCACCTACATCAAAAATTGTACCACATCAGCAACATTAAAAGAGGTTGAAGTCCGATACGTACCAGGGAGTTCGAGGCGGTAGGCGTTATCGTTTATCTTCTCGACGACTTGGAACGGTCCGTCTCCCCTTGGGCTGAGTTTGTCCTTTCGGTACTGGGGGAAGCGTTCTGGCCTTAGATGTAACTACACCCAATCGCCTGGCTTGAAAATCATGGCTTTGCGGTGCTTGTTGGCTTTGTGGGCATATTGCTCCGTCCGTCTTTCTAGGTTTTCTTGAACTTTCGCGTGTAACTTCTTGATTAGCTCAGCTTTTGCTTTCCCGTCTTGGCATTCGATCTCATTAGATGGTATAGGCAGTAGGTCCATAGGCATTAGGGGTCTAAATCCATAAACGACCTCGCAAGGAGATTTCTTGGTCGCGGAGTGAACCGACTGGTTGTATGCAAACTCCATAAGCGGTAGCAGCTCGACCCAAGTTCCTTGGTTGCTCGCAACGGTGGTTCGGATTAGGGCCCCAATGGTTCGGCTTATGACTTCGGTCTGGCCGTCGGTCTGTGGGTGGCATACTGTGGAATATAAGAGTTTGGTTCCCATTTTCCTCCATAAAGTTTGCAAAATGCCCGAGGAACTTTGGGTCGCGGTCCGACACTATGCTGCAAGGTAGGCCGTGCAATCTGACCACTTCCCGGAAGAAATGTTGGCTAGAGCTGTGGCGGCCGTTAGCTTGTTGCACGGCACGAAGTGGGCCATCTTGGAAAACCTGTCAACAACCACAAAAATAACATCCTTGCGATAGCAATTAGGCAGTCCAAGCACAAAATCCATCGATAAATCAATCCAAGGTCCATTCGGAATCGGAAGGGGTTTATATAACCCGTGAGGTCGCGGCTTGGACTAGGCGGTCCGACGCGTGATGCAGCGCCCTACGAACTTCTCCACCATGCGCTTCATCTTGGGTCAGTAGAAGTGTTCTTTGAGGACCTCTAGAGTTTTTGTAACCCCGAAATGGCCGGTGAGGCCGCCGCCATGGGCTTCTTGTAGCAAGAGTATCCGGATGAAGCCGGCCGGAATGCACAACCCCTTTTCCATGCTCCTTGTAGCTGGCCCCAAATTTTGGGTCCGTCTCATAAGTCCCCTTGATGCCTTCAAAGCCTAGGATTCTTGCTTCCATGGTCGTGATTAAGGCATGTCTCCTTGATAAAGCGTCGGCCACTATGTTTTCTTTGCCTTTCTTGTATTTGATGACATAAGGGAAAGCTTCAATAAATTCCAGCCATTTGGCGTGCCTCTTCTTGAGGTTGGTATGGCCGCGAAGGTGCTTTAGAGTCTTGTGATCCGTGTGAATCACGAATTCCCGAGGGAGGAGATAGTGTTGCCAGGTCTCCATGGCTCGGACCAAGGCATAGAGCTCCTTGTCGTAGGTTGGGTAATTCAAGGTAGGGCCATGAAGCTTTTCACTGAAATAGGCCACGGGTTTGCCTCCTTGGGTTAAAACAGCTCCTATTTCGATGACGGACGCGTCACACTCAACTTCAAAGGTCCTTTCAAAATTAGGTAGGACGAGGAGTGAGGCCTGGGTCAATCTTTCTTAAGTTCCCTGAAAGAATTCTCTTGTGTTTGCCCCCATGTGAACTCCTCATTTTTCTTGGTGATGGCTGTAAGAGGCGCGACTATTGTGCTAAAGTCCTTAACGAACCGCCGGTAAAAACCTGGCCAGGCCGTGAAAGCTCCTAACTTGGCTCACCGTTGTTGGGGTGGGCCACTCTTCAATCGCCTTTACTTTCTCTTGATCTACTCGAAGTCCCTGCGTAGTTACAACAAAGCCTAGAAAAACCAACTCGTTAGAACCAAAGACACACTTCTTGAAGTTAGCGTAAAGCTTTTCTTCTCGAAGTGTTGTCAAAACAGAATGAATATGCTTCAAATGATTTTCAAGGTCGCGGCTGTATATAAGAATGTCATCAAAATAAACCACTACAAATTTATTGATAAAGGGTCGAAGTACGTGGTTCATGAGTCGCATGAAGGTGGACGGGGCGTTGGACAAGCCGAAAGACATGACCAGCCATTCCTAGAGGCCTTGCTTGGTTTTGAAGGCTGTCTTCCACTCATCAACCTCCTTCATTCTGACTTGATGGTATCCGCTCTTGAGGTATATCTTAGTGAAAATGCTTGCCCCATCAAGCTCATCTAGCATGTCATCCAGCGCGGTATAGAATGTATATATTTGACGGTAATATTGTTAACAGCTCGGAAATCCACACACATCTTCCACGAACCATCCTTCTTAGGTACCCAAAGAACCGGAACGGCACAAGGGCCGAGAATTTCTCGCACATATCCCTGCTTCATAAGGTCCCCGACTTGCCTTTCTAGCTCTTTGGCCTCGGTGGGATTGACCCTATACGCAGCTTGATTAGGCAGTTGGACTCCCGGTATGAGGTCTATCTGATGCTCAATTCCTTGAATTGGTTGTAAGCCGCGAGGTAGTTTTTCGGGAAAAACATCTTGGAAGCGGCTTATGAGCTCCTTGATAGCGTCCGGGATGAATGCGTCTCCCTTATCTATGGACATCAACTCCTTAAAAACCATCAGTAAAACATGACATGATGAATCTCAAAGAGACCTCCTAATATCCCCAACATTAATCAAAAGATTCGTTTTAAGGTCCAGATCCTTAATCATGTTTGATTGCAACTCATTCACTTGGGTGGGTGTTAATGGCTTAAGACACATGCGTCTCTTGTCATGAATGAAATGATACTGGTTTGTGTGGACACAATGGGATGTTTTCTTGTCAAATTGTCAAGGCCTAGCCAACAGAAGGTGGCTGGATTGCATCGGCACGACATCACATAGGACTTGGTCCTTATAAGGCCCCACATTGAATGCAACCAAAACTTGTTCGGAGACATCGATCATTGATTTATTATTCAACCATTTAAGCATATAGGGTTTTGGGTGGGGTGTGGTTGTGAGAGAGAGTTTCTTGACCATGTAGGAGCTCGCGACATAAGTACATGAGCCCCGTCAATGATCAAGCCACACACCTTCCCGCTTACCATGTTGGGCTGACACTAAGGACACATCGGATCATGAGAAGCTCTCCGACTTCAGGTTCGGCTATGGTATCTTCCACCTCGGCCTCCTCTGAAAGAACTTGCGGGTCGTCGGCCTCGTCTTGGGACTCATAGTCCCCTGTTGCTGTGAGGGTCATGTTCTGCTGGTTGGGCAGTCTCGAGCATAGTGACCACGTCCTCGGCACTTGAAACACTCGATGTCCCGAGTTCTTGCATCGGCGGGCTGAGGGCGCGACTCGGGTCGCGGATTGGAGTTGTTCTCACGGGGCTTGAAGCGAGATTTGATGTGAGTGGCCTTAGGCTTCTCAGCTCCGCGATTGTTTCCTTGGGAGAAAGACGTGTTCGGGGTCCAGCTCGGAAGTCCTTGGCCTCTGGTCCGAGGGCCCATAGCATTCTTCCTTTTGATTTGTTGTTCCACTTGGACGGCTAGGTGCAACATGTCTTCAAAGCCGTTGTATGTTTGACGTTCAACCTTCCTAGTCATTCTTTCATTCATGCCATCGAGAAACTGAGCCATGAGTGCCTCTTCAGTTTCTTCAAGTTGCAACCGAATTTCTTAAGTGCTCGAACTCTTCAAAGTACTCTTCAACACCCTTTGTTCCTTGGGTGAGTCTTCTAAAACATCTTTGCAAGTCTCGACTGTAGTATTAAGGGATATAGCATCACCTCATAAGTGCTTTCATGGTGGCCCAGTTGGATATGGGTCTCTCATAGTTTCTTCTTCGGTCATCGACGTCCCGATCCCACCAAGTAAGGGCATGATCGGTGAGTTAAGCTGCGGCGAATGTCACTTGTTGATCCGGATATGTGTAGCAGGAAAATACTTTATCCATGCGACCTTCCCATTGCAAGTAAGCTTCCGGGTCGACCTTACCCGCGAAGGTGGGCACAAACAGCTCGTAAGAGGGTCCGACTTGGTTTGGACACATGGGTCAGTGTTCGTCTCGCCGGGGTTGTCTACGCCTCGGATAGTCTGGATCTTCTTCTGTTGAGTAGTCTTCCATTTGCCGTTGATCAGGCTGCTGGCCGGGAGGGAAAGGAACTTGTGCTTCACGGTGCGGAGGTACCCGCGGGGTGACGGGCCGAGTGATCTCGAGGCGGTTGAGGCGCTCATCGATCTGGCCTAGCTGGGTCTGGATCTGCAAAATGACAGCTCCGAGCTCGGGTGGGGGAGGCGGAACCATGGGAGGATCTTGGGTGGCCATGGTACGGATGATCGTACGGTTTCCGATGTACCGGAAAATTTGTACGAACGCCGTACAATTTCCGGCGTGCCGGAAAGTTGGGACGTCGGCGGAGGATCGCCGGGAAAAGTGTACAGACGGTGGTACGGGCGGCGAGGTACGGACGGTGGTTGGGCCGTACACGTCTGGGACGGCGGCTGTACGGTTTGCGGCTGCGCGTCCTACCTGCGGAAAAAGACAAGCACGGGTGAGTGGATAAGAATAAAAGCGGATGGTTTTTGAAATTCAAAAACTGACAGCTAATGATTGGAGAGAGAAGATGGTCAAAAGCAAAAAGGTGGTCAATGATTGGAGAGAGAAAAGAAAAGCCGCCAATCGGAGAGGTAGGCGACAAACGAGTACGCCGTCGCTGGCTCGCGATGGGACACGTCGTTTTCAAGGCCACCACTAACAGCTTTGACAACAAAAGCAAACAACTTTTCGATTCAACTCACGGAAAAGACAGAACCAAAAGCGAATCTTCAAGAACATAAAGGCAAAGCTCAAGAAAAACCCGGAAAACTTCGAAGGAGAAACCAAAACAAAACCGATTCAAAAGTGATTGACAGAAAACCGAAAAAGATTTCAACTTTGCGGATACAAACAACACAGAACATCACGAAATGAAGCAACTTTTTCCACCGCCAAAAGAAGACGATGAGAAAAGTACACTTGAAGCAAATACCAAAACGCAAAGAAGGAAAAGAGAAGGAAAGACACACCGTGGGGGATCTTCGGCTCTGATGCCAAAAACTGATGCGTCACAAGGATCACAGAGGGGTTTTGGGTTCGATCATTGGCAACATTAAAGTGAGAAAACTCGGAAAAAAGGTCGGAATGATGGATAAAGTTGGAGTTGAGTCTCGGCTTAGGGGCAACCGAGATCTCCGAGGGATGGATACGAAGGATAAGGGGAAAAGAGGAACTGATGGATCGAGAGACGACACGTGAGTGGTGGCTCTACTCACGATTCGGTCTACTTAGCCATCGGGAACCCGGTTCAACGGCGGCTAAGGGTTTCGGTGCGAGTCTCACGCAGCGAGAGGGATAAACTGATTTTTCATTCAAAGAGGCTGACCTCAAAACGTTACATAAGGGTCCCTTAAATAGGAAAAGATAAAAGAGCGAAAGCCCTAGACACGTGGGCAAAAGAAACGCGGAATAAAGGTCCATACAAGCCTAACAACTAGAAATAAAGATAGAGATGGACGCGGCAAGCAGAGTTGCGCGTCCATGCGCTAAGTGCCCGGCCTTGTTATAACCTCCCTTGGGAAACCACTTGGGACAAAACCAAGGTGAGGGAAAAGAGTGCCCAGCTTCCTTAACGGCTTAGGGTTTTCACCTTGAGATGGTGAAGACCGATCGGATAACCTCCTTCGGGTCGCGGATGGGCTGGTCGTATGATTGAGGATCATACGACCTTAGGAACTCGGTCACGTACAGGTTGCACTTGGCTTACATATTCCGAGCAGCCGTCTTGGACCTAGTGGTGATCCATGGATCAATGGTCGGGGCTCAGGCTGATCTTTGAGTTCCGCGGCTGAGTCATTCGGCTATATTGTTGTCCGCGTTCGGTCCGTTAGGTCGGGACTCATCAATGGTGGTGCTCGAGTATTGTAACTAAGCTTTGTTTTTCAGAATAATGTTGTGGTCCACTCGATTTAGCTATTATTCTGCCGAGTCGAATTCAAATGTTTTGTCATATATGTCTGTTGAATAAGTTTCAACATTCAACTTTAACTTAATGTCCAAGGAATCCTCTTAAGTTGGTTCGGATAGAATAGACTTAAGATAAATGTATTAAAATTAATTAGGAATATAAGTTATTTGATCCTAATTAACTAAAGAATAGAAATAGAGTTAGCAAAGTTTCTGTTAACACTATAAATATGTTAGTCGAATTATTACAACATACTGAGTTGTGAACTAAGAGAGTTTTAAAGGTTTTTGTTTTGAGTTGCTTTCTAAACAATTAATAGAAAGTTACTTTTATTACTAAAACTAAGTATGTACAAAACTAGAATGTCTTGGCCATAGTCAATGGCGTTGCCGATGTTAGTTTTAAGAGTTTCAGTCTTTATATTGTTGATGTACCGCATATATATCGGTTTTCAGCTCTTGTTTTCTATAGTTTTCCGAGTCTTTTGTAGTCGTTTTAGTGTATTTTCACATATTTTATGGTTATATGTTATATTGGGAGAAGATGAGCTCTTTTTAGTAAAAACAAGCATATAAGATGTATAAACAAGAAAGAGAGTCAGAATTTTAACTTTCTTTGGAAGACTTCTGACCCTTGGATCTATCTCATATTTTGACACAAAATAGACACGGAGTTACCTTTCATTTGGCTCTATTTTGAAGGCAATCGAATAAGCGGTTAAGGAGATATGACAAATTTACTGAAAACATGTCATTCTGGACCGGTTCTAAGAGAAAACCATAAACCAGCAATTTAAGTTGTACTAAATCCGATTTTCAGAGATTATGATTAGGTATTTAATTACTTTTCCAGAACAAGATTTTCATTATTCTTTCAGCCACTTTTCTATTGTTTTTGTATGTTTTGGGAAAAAAGATTTCATTATCTACCACTTTGGAGAAGATTTATGAACCCTCCTTTAGTTTTTATTGCAATTCTATTATATTTTCTAAGATGTTTGTTGCTTTGATTTCTTCAATTATGTTTGAGTAGTTTCCCAATCAAGTTTAGGATTTTCAAGGGTTGTTAGGGAATTGATGAATTAGGAACAAATAGGTTGTTGTTTGATATGTTCTCCATCTAAAGATAATTGTAATGCTTAGGTAACAATAGCTAACTAGTCTATGATCTTAGATAACCTAACTCTCCAAAAGCTTTCAAAATTTAGAACCTCTTTAGATGATCAATTAATTTTTAACCGTGAAAGTTGATGTTAAGGTTAATTGTGGCCTATTAGATCTTGTTGGTAATGCGTGTTTAGATTTCTAGTGTCAATGACATATAAGATTTCTAGGTTGGTAGATACAGTTGTTGATACCACGACAGTGGATTGACTAAACTTTTATTTCTGAGTCGAGATTGTCTATAACTTGTCCATGAATAGTTTTATGATTTAATTCCCTAGTTCCCAAATGATTTTTCTCGAACTTGATGCTTTTATTTATTGAGTTTATATCACTTTATTTTCTGTTTTTTTAATTGAAATCATCATTACTTTGATTTGTCTTAGTTTTTATTTGGTTTTAAGATTGATAGTGTGACTACTTGGTTCTCATAAATTCGATCCCTAGAATACTGTTTTGTTTTGATGTGCACTTGCAGTAGAATACTAGAGTTAAAACTTTGTATATCAATTGTCTAACTTGTTTTGATTTGATTTGGTTAAAATCTTGTTAATTACCCTCAATGGTTGATCAATTCTGTATTCGTTTTGTTGTTTATCTTGAGTTGGATATCTTCTAAGTATAGGATGTTTTGCTTTTTGTTTGTACATTTCAAAACTTGACCAAATTTTGATTGTTTTATGGGTTCTATTGAGACGTCAAAAGGTTAAGTATTAGTTAATTTTGCTATTTTTGGATGATTTGTGGCATATTTCTCATATCCGATGAGAAATTTTAAATTTCATTTGGGAGGTATTCTAATTTATAAGAGATTTCATTATAATTTTTGGTTTACTAATTTCTTTTGATAACTTTTGGTGTTTAGATATGGAATAGTAGTTTTTCGAGTCTCTATCATTAGTTGTTTTAGGTAAATATTTTTCCTACATTTGTTTCATATAACGTTTCTCTTTTGATTTATGTCCGTTTATGCGTTCTTCAGTTGTATTTGTTTTTTTTTGTTTTTTTAAAATTTTGTTGAAGGAGATTAATATTTTGTTAACTTCCATCGTAGTAACTCCATTTTGGTTTATTAGTATGAATTTTTAGTGAAATATGTGATTGTCAATTAATAAATTGGTAATTCCAATACCCACCCATAATTTTCCTTTCAATAAAAAGTAACATATTGTGGAATGACACAAAGTGAGTGGGGTTCAATCAAGTCATGCATGCATATCTTAATTGTTGATTTCTGAGAGTTTTTTTTTTTTGTTGAAATTATCAATCTGTAGTCAACTTATACATGATGTACTAGTTGGAATTTCCAAAAGTCAACTTAGATTTCTCGATCATGCACAAAAACATTTCAGCTTTTTTATTTCTTGCAATAGTACAAACGACTAGAGTATTCTTTGTTATAATCTTAATGGCTATTCACTCTCTGTTTGAGATTTTTTTTTTCTATCCGTTACAATCTTAAGTACTGTCTTAACAGATTTTATAATATTTTCACAAATAATGAAAATAAATTTATATAGTAGTATATTTTTTCCTTCTACCTTTTTTTTTTTTTACTAGTTTTAGTTATATATAGAGTACTTCTTTTACATATACAAGATTAAGTTTGACATTTTTTTATTAGAAAAAATGAAAATCTATCATCTTGCATTCAGAGAATGAGACTATTTTTGTGTGGATAATATATTTTTTTTTTTCCAAATATATGATATGGTATTTGTGCTAAACTTGTGCAAAGATACTAAAAATGATAAAAATGATAGTAGATTTTACGAGTTGGTTAGTATTAGTCCCGTACTTGGAAGAGTTTGTTCCCACCGAAGACTTCCCCAAATGCCGGATGACCTATTCGGAAAGACGCACCGTCGTAGCTAAGCCACCGCTGGTACTCGATGATAGAAGAGCGAAAAAGATGCCAAAACGCCTCCCACTTCCCGATCTTGTCCCTTTATATCTCTTCTTACTGAATTTCAAAGGAAAATGAGAAAAGAAAACAAAGCCAGATGTGGGTTCTTCGGATCTCAACCCTGAATCTTCAACGTCGGCGTTTATGTTTGTATGTCTAATTGATATTATTTGAG
>JAKUCM010008206.1:0-16655 GCA_023374145.1 Lepidium sativum
CAATGAGAGATTTCTCGACGATAACAAATTATTTTCCTAGTGAAGGACAATCGACTACGAACCGAAAATCCCTGCCAACTCTTCTCAACTACCTCTTTGAAACCATCTTTACCAATCCACCTCTTATCAAAAATGAATTGTTTTTGCGGTCGAGTTGTCTGGTCTTTGAACCGACAAATTATCGGCCGGTAATCCGACCCAATCATATCCAGATATTCCACCTCAGATAGGGGGAATAACTCATGCCAATCACCATTCGCGAAAGCTTTATCCAGAATACAACGTACAATACCATTTTGTCGAACGCCACGCCAAGACCAAAAATTTTCAATTTTCGGGAACTCAACCAAACCACAATCCCGAATCATCTGATTAAAACTCAAAAATAATGATTCACTTCTTAACACACCACCTTGCTTCTCATGATTCCCTGATAATTCATTACAATCTCCAATAATCATCCAAGGTAACAACCTATTTATACCCTTTCTAGTTAATCTTTCCCAGACATAATCTCGTTTCTTTTGTACCGATTCACCATATAAAAAAGTTATATATGTATTAAGTCCATCAATTTCCACTGAAGTATCTATCATACTTTTATCCTTATATATGATATCAACAACAAAATGATCTGAATAAAATAGTGTCAAACCTCCACTATTTCCAAAAAAAAAAAAAAAAAAAAAAAAAAAAAAAAAAAAAAAAAAAAAAAAAAAAAAAAAAAAAAAAAAAAAAAAAAAAAAAAAAAAAAAAGAGAGAGAGAGCTGGACGATATTTCCTCCGTATATCTCTAAGAAAATTAATTGTAACCTTATTACCAATTCCCTGACAATTCCAACTTAGAGTTTGAAAAATCATGGCAAAATTAACAAAAGGGGAGCCTTAATAAACTCCTTATACACAATCACAAGGGCCGTCGGGATTATAATGATATTACTGATTACCCATTCGACCATGAACAGTAACAAATCATTATCATACACCGCATAATCTCCTTCCGACACTCCTAAAACAACCATAAATAACCAACCATATACATAATCGTGTAATACCATTATACAATTATGTAATGTAACATTGAACATTCTAGACACTTTAATACCTCTATATAGTCGTTGAATATCACTTGCCATATTTGACCAATTTGACTTAGACTCATTAAGAGTCACAAATCGACAACCAATCCACTCATAAAAGAAAGTATATCGGATTTTATATATTAACTTTTGCACCTCTGTTAATCTGAAAGATTGTGTCTGAACAAAAATCCAAAAACCACCAGAAACTTTTATTAATTTCCCACTACCAACATTTTGGCCAAAAAAACTTGAAAAATCTGAAAACATAAAATCTTAAAATTTTCCTAGAGCCCTTATCTTGCTCCTTTGTCTTCCCCTCCTTAGGTTTAATTACCCGAGGTGTTTTCCTTGGGGACATTTTCCCAATAATTGCCATCTTCTTAGCACATACTCCACGTATGGGCGTCACAGCTCTAGTCAAAGACCTCCCCGTCCCAACTATTGCTTTAACCACTCTAGCCTCCTTGCACTTCTGCAACTTGGCAGCAAACTCTTTATGTATCTGAGCCTCTCCAGCCTCATTAACAGTTAAAATATTTCTGTAATATAATCCAACTAAGAATCGTAAAGGATAAGAAAGCATAACTTGCATCTCCTTAACGTTCTCTGACTTCCTCATATGCCCTCTGTTATGACAACAAGAGACCCCTCCTACTTTCAAACGACCAACTCTGTAATTTCCTTGGATTAAATAGAACCAATTAGTAATAAGAAACCACAAAAAGTAAGCCTTATGAGACAGCAAAGAACTGAATGCACATACCCAAAAAAGATCTTCTAGCTCAAATATAATTGAACTAGAGACCTCTAAAATGACAAGAACCAATAAAGGAAAAGCATTTGTAATTATAAAGCCTTGGTTGATGCTGACAAACTCAAAATTATTCCAAAACACAAACTGTTTCTCAGAACCACATAAATATAGTTCTAACATCTCTGATATCTCGACCAACATAAAATTAAACTGCCAACATTCTGAAGACCCTCTCAGATATCATGACATTGAAACTTGTTGAAAAATCACTCCCATGATCTTACCAATAACCAGACATAAACCATGCTTAGACTTATGATAGATCTTCACAGAACTAAAGTTGACCGCACAAAACAATCAGCCAACCTCTCGAAAAAGACATATAGAGAGATAAATCTCCCTCAGGATCCTCTCATTACACCACCCTCTGAAAGTAATATTATCAGAGACTAGAGAAATGGTCCCCCAAGTCCACCCATTAGACCAAGACAAGCTCCAAACAACCACATAAACTCCAATATAACCATCATTGCAACTAACCAAAAACCCAAAATCAAAGAAAAACATATGTCGAAAACTTACCTAGAGGAAGGCAAAGCGACCCACCTAGATCGGCAGTACTTCATACCCTGACGACAAGCAAAACTCGCCGAGAACCACCACTAACCCCCAACCCAGAAACTCTGAAACCCTAACCGAACCCCCGAACCTACCACGAGACCACCGAAACTCTCCCCTACACTCCAATAGAACCTAATCGAGACCCCTAGAAGAGATAAAACTCGCGATCGCCCACCTAAACCTGCCGGAGAAGCAAAACCCAAAACTCTTAAACCCTAACCTAGCCCCCAAAACTATATTATTAGTTTGTTTTGATTTTAAATATTAGATATAACAGAATATTTAAATTGCATATAACACGGATATAGTTAATTAACAAATTATGTAGATGGAATGTGCCGTGGTCTTGATTTTTTATGTAATTTGTTAAATAGTTACATAATATTATCAAAATCTTCTGTTATACAATTAAACAGAATAAGTTAGTGGAATTTTTTTTTGTCAACTAGTCTATTGGGTTTAAAATCCCACTCCAACTATTGCAGGTAGGGGGTTCGATCCCTGGTACTTTGAGGGTTTGTAAAGTGACAACACCATTGGGCCACATGTTCTAAGCAGTTAGTAGGATTTAAACCTCGTGTATCTCTTATAGAATTTTCATCACTTTTTTTTATATGTAATATATATGTCAGTCCATATTTAATACTCCTTATTATATATTTTAGATCGTCAATATTCACAAATAAAACACCCACGATTCATATTCTTTCATAAAAATAAATTAAATTATTGTATTCTTAGATTATTAACATTAAATATTCAATGAAAATATATAAAACATATTACTTTTTAAAATATATTGAAGACTAATAAATTATGATAGTTTTTAAATATAAGTTTATATACTTAAATTAATACATGACTCATATTTATTTAAATGAACATATATCTAAAAACTTAAATGAATACAAACTTAAAATCTTAAAATCTTAAATGTACACGAATCTAATAATTTAATTGAACACATATATAAAAATCTAAATAAACATGAATTAAAAAATTTGAATGACACGAGGTAAGAAAATATATTTCATATACAATATGAATGATCATTATAAACTAGATGTAATATATATCAAGTATATATAAAATCAATAAATTTATATATACAAACTAAAATATAAAAAAATATATACAATTAAATATTATAAATAAATAAAAATAATTACAAATGAATATTTTTAAATATATATATATTCCATAGCATAGTGTAAAATATGGAAATAATGTAGCAGAACCTTTTTTGATTATTTTCCATTTTGTGCCTAATTTCCTTTTAATTTTTTTTAAGAAATTAAAAGAAAAAGAAAGTTCGAGCCAACTGTAGAACCGGCAAAAAAAAGGAAAAAAGAAGGGCGAGTTTGATTTCCCGAGAAACCCTCCGTTTAAACCCTGTTTGACTGTGGGCTTTGTGTGCAGACATACTTTTTTTCTTCTCTCCTTCTCTTCTTCTCCAATCCGATTTTTAGCTCCCAAATTTGAAATACACTTTGAACGTTTCTCTTTCTTATTCCCGCTCTCTTTGTTTGCGAGGGAGCCAAAATCGATCTAGGGTTTTGGTTTTCTCGCTCTAAGTGTAGTCCACCAGGTTTCTTCTAAATCCAATTAAGATGTCACAAGACGAAGAGATAGTGATGCGGGATGTGACGAACGCTGGCCTTTGCGTTGGCGACCGCATTGGCCGAGAAGCTGCATCGCAGCTCGATCTAGAAGAAGCTTTAGAAGCTTCTAGATACGCTAGTCACCCATATTCTACTCATCCCAGAGAGGTTAGCTTCAGGAACGATTTGAGTCGTTGATATTGTTTTTTTCTTTTTCCGAAGCCGTTAGCTTGTTTTTCTTTCGATTGTTACTATTGGGTTCTCGATTCCAAGGCAGTAAATAGTTGAATCGAGGAATTACAAGATCGTAGGGTTAGAACTTGAGCTTTGTCATAGACGTGTTTGGCTTTGTTGCAGTGGCCGCCGTTGATTGAGGTTGGCGAGACTTGCGAATTGCCTTCTGTACTTATTGAGAGGTATAATACAGCCGGTGGGGAAGGAACGGCCTTATGTGGGATTTTTCCGGAGATTCGACGAGCTTGGGCATCCGTCGATAACTCTTTGTTTCTGTGGCGTTTTGACAAAAGGTAAATTTGGCTTTCCCTTTCTTTTTCTTTTTAGTTACACGGGAATTCGGAACGTTTAGATGCCTTGTCATCGTACTTGTGCTTTAGTTTTTGATAATCGTATGGTCAAGTAGGGATGGGCAATGTCCCGAGTATAGCGGGGAGGAGCAGGCTATTTGCGCGGTTGCTCTAGCGAAATGTAGACCTGGAGTTTTTGTTGAAGCTATTCATTATCTTTTAGTCCTGGCAACTCCTGTTGAGGTGACACTTTTCAAAAGCCCCAATCTGATCACATTTGTGTAATATATCTAGTTTTCTGAGAAAAACTCTACCTCTCATCAGTTGGTTCTTGTTGGAGTGTGCTGCACTGAAGGACCTGATGGTAGAGATCCTTATTCCGAGATCTCACTACAGCCTCTGCCTGACTATACAATATCATCAGATGGAGTGACAATGACATGCGTTACATGTACCAATAAAGGGCGCATTTTCATGGCTGGACGTGATGGTCACATATATGAGCTTCTATATTCAACTGGTTCAGGCTGGCATAAACGCTGTCGTAAAGTGTGCCTTACTGCAGGCGTAGGTAGTATGATCTCGAGGTACACACATTCTCTTTATCTTTTTCTTTCTGCTCTGCTATGTGATTCTGGAATTTGGGATGAACTAAGTTTCTAGCAACCCATCTTGTCTCTATAACTCCTTATGCTCAAAATTTTTTTGCAACATCATATTCTTTTCGTAGATTTTTCAAAAGTCCCACTTCTATCGGTTTTAGGTGGGTAGTGCCAAATGTTTTCAAGTTTGGAGCCGTAGATCCTGTTGTAGAGATGGTTCTTGATAATGAAAGGCAAATTTTATATGCCCGCACTGAAGAGATGAAACTTCAAGTATATGTTTTTGGGCCAAATGGGGAAGGCCCTCTTAAGAAGGTGGCAGAAGAAAGGAATCTCTTAAATCAGAAGGATGTGACCCAAGGTAATCGCCAGTCAGCAGTGGCAGGTCGATCTAACAAGCCATCCATTGTCAGCATTTCGCCATTGTCTATGTTGGAATCCAAGTGGCTGCATCTTGTTGCAGCGTTATCAGATGGTAGAAGGATGTATATTTCCACTTCGTCAAGCGGAAGTGGTAGTACTATTAGTTTCAGTGGGTTCAATAACAACCGCCAGACTCCCAACTGTTTGAAAGTGGTCACTACTAGGCCATCTCCTCCATTGGGGGTTGGTGTTGGACTTGGATTTGGAGCCACGTCTATAGCTGGTAGAACTCCGAATGAGGACCTCTCTATGAAGGTTGAAACAGCATATTATTCTGTTGGAACTCTTGTCCTCTCAGATTCATCGCCATCTACCATGTCTTCTCTTCTTGTTGTTAGCAGAGACTCAAGCGTGCACTCTATGGTTGGCAGCAATTCAGGGCCAAGTTCAAGGAGTTCTCGGGCTTTACGAGAAGTTGTGTCCTCCCTACCCATTGAAGGTCGTATGCTTTTTGTAGCAGATGTCCTCCCCTCTCCTGATACTGCTGCTACAGTTCAATCATTATATTCAGAACTTGAATACTGTGGACTGGAAGTCTTGGGAGAGTCTTATGAAAAGGCATGTGAAAAACTCTGGGCCAGAGGTGATCTTTCGACCCAGCATATTTTACCAAGGAGAAAAATTGTTGTTTTTACAACCATGGGTGTGATGGAACTGGTTTTCAATAGGCCTGTTGATATCTTGAGAAGACTTTTGGAATCCAACTCTCCAAGGTCCCTTCTAGAAGATTTTTTCACCCGCTTTGGAGCAGGCGAAGCAGCTGCCATGTGCTTGATGTTGGCTGCTCGGATAATCAATTTTGAAGATTTAGTTAGTAACATTGTTGCCGACAGAGCAGCTGAGGCTTTTGAGGATCCGAGAATTGTAGGAATGCCACAATTTGATGGTAGTAGTGGATTGTCAAGCACTAGAACAGCAAATGGAGGTTTCAGCATGGGCCAAGTTGTTCAAGAGGCGGAACCCATTTTCTCTGGTGCTCATGAAGGGCTATGCCTTTGTACATCAAGATTACTCTTTCCCCTATGGGAACTTTCTGTGATGTCTAAAAAGCCCAGTTCTGAAACCACGTCCGAGGATGGAGTGGTTATTTGTCGTCTTTCTACCAGTGCTATGCATGTTTTGGAGAGCAAGATTCGTTCATTGGAGAAATTCTTAAGGTCCAGAAGGAACCAGAGAAGGGGGCTTTATGGATGTGTTGCTGGGTTAGGAGATGTAACTGGCTCTATTTTATATGGTACTGGGTCAGACTTGGGAGCTACTGAGAGGAATATGGTTAGGAACTTGTTTGGAGCATATTCCAACGGAGGCGAGTCAGCAAACAAAAGACAGCGGTTGCCATATAGTCCCGCTGAATTGGCAGCTGCAGAGGTTAGTATTGTTTTTATTTGTTATTTTTCTCTTCAATTAGTCTGCTGTGGAAGTCATTAGTTAGTCTTGCCCTCCTGCAGGTGAGGGCTATGGAGTGTATTAGGCAGTTACTGCTTAGATCTGCTGAAGCTCTTTTCCTACTCCAACTTCTTTCTCAACATCATGTTGCTAGATTAGTTCAAGGGCTTGATTCATACTTAAAGCCAGCTTTGGTTCAGTTGACATTCCATCAGCTAGTTTGTTCTGAAGAGGGTGACCAAATTGCAACAAGACTCATATCTGCCGTGATGGAGGTACTACCTTTTTAGTAGCCTTTTCCTTTCTATTTTTTTTTGATTCACTAACTCATATCTGGTTTTATGGTTGCCCCAGTATTATACTGGCTCAGATGGCAGGGGAACCGTTGATGATATTAGCGGGGCGCCTACGTGAAGGTTGCCCAAGTTACTTCAAGGAGTCCGATTACAAATTCTTTTTAGCAGTTGAACGCCTTGAAAAAGCTGCTTTAACTTCTGATGCTGAAGAGAAGGAGAATGTTGCTAGAGAGGCATTCAGTTTCTTGAGTAAAATCCCCGGATCAGCAGATCTCCGAACTGTCTGCAAACGTTTTGAGGATTTGAGGTTAGTAATTTTTTTCACGTAGATCTCTACACGCTTGGTTGGTTGTCGTTTGTGAAGTTTGGTCAATTAACCGTAGTTGTTAAGCTTGTTATTTTTGTAGCTTTTTATTCTTAGTGGCAGTAAAAAAAAGTTGAATCTTCTTTAGCCTTCTGGAACAAATTTCAAAGAATATCCAAATATAATTTATAAATACAGTAAAGATTCTTATGATTCAGTAAATGTATATTTAGAGATAGAAAAAATGAAGATATATCTTGAAGTTTACAGCTAAAAATTCAACTCTTCAGCAAGAGTAGATTAAAATCCCTAAACCAAATTCATCAAGGCAGAACGGCCAACATAACTCATAAACAAATTTACATAATGCGATTTTGGTGTCTTCTTTTTTAAGATCCCCTTAATATAGAGTCCTCATTCAGAATAATTATCTACAGGTTCTATGAAGCTGTCGTATGCTTGCCTTTGCAGAAGGCTCAAGCTCTTGATCCTGCAGGCGATGCTTTCAACGACCAAATAGATGCTTCCATAAAAGAGCATGCTCTTTCCCAGCGGAAACAATGCTATGAGATTATCGCCGATGCCTTGCGATCTCTATCTAGTTCCATGCCAGATGAGGCTTCACGTAGACAATATATATGTCAGATCGTTCATCTTGGTGTGCAATCAACTGACAGAGCATTCCGGGAGTACCTATACAAGGCCATGATAGATCTGGGTCTTGAAAATGAGCTCCTGGAGTATGGTGGTCCGGATTTGGTACCTTTTCTTCGGAATGGTGGCAGTGGTTCTGCATCAGAGGTTTGATATTTATATGTTAGTCCTTTAAATTATTCTGGTGTCAGGAATGCTGTCGTATTTTGTCACATATATGAAGCAAGAATTTGTCTACCTGTTATACTAAAACCTCAATAGCTAAAATCTAGCAGCCTCAGTCTGCCACAGCTATGACATGAAAACAAGTCACTTTCAATGTTAAACACTGCAACTACTTTCTAGGATGTTCACATTTGTTTTCTTATGTCATAGGTTGGATCATCTCCGCTGGGTCACTCAGGAACACAGATTTCATCAAATCAGGCAAAATACTTTGATCTTCTTGCGAAATACTATGTGTCAAAAAGACAGCATGTGCTTGCTGCACATGTGCTTTTAAGGCTTGCAGAGAGGCGTGCAATTAGTTCGGGGGACAATCCTACTCTTGAACAAAGGTAAGCTTTCTTATATATTATGTCTTGGAAGTTTCCTCAAGTCAAATTACCTTCATTCTTCTATTCTCCCTTCCGTTCTAATCTCTAATGGGTTGCTGCCTTGTAAACTCAGGCGACAATACCTTAGTCACGCAGTTTTACAGGCCAAGAATGCAAGTAATAACGATGGTTTAGTAGGTTCTGCTCAAGGTGCTTCTGACAGTGGGTTGCTTGATCTGCTTGAAGGAAAACTCGCTGTTCTTCAGTTCCAAATTAAGATCAGAGACGAACTTGAAGTTATAGCTTCCAATTTTAAGTCTTCGGTTGATATGCAGAACTCTGACCAGAACGGTCCAGTTTGTGATGGTAGTTCTAGTGATGATTCCAGCTTAGCAAATGCCGCAAATGAAAAGGCCAGGGAGCTCTCCTCGGAACTTAAAAATGTAACACAGTTATATAATGAATATGCTGTCCCATTCGAGCTCTGGGAGGTTAGTCTAAACATCATATACAATCATATATATATTTTTTTCAATATAGTTTTGGACCATGTTTTTGGTTTAAATGGTTTGTTAGAACTATCCATAGAAACAAGGACAGACACTATTTCTCTCTATCTCTAACTTAGCCTATGTTAAATCTTTTGGTTCTAATTATACTAAACGTAACTCAAAGTTGATAGTGACAGTTCGAGGTCAAGCTGATAACTGTTGCATTAGTATCATATTTTTAATATGGAAAATCATAAGTTCAAACTGTTGAATTGTATAGATTTTGAACTAAATCTTTAAGACTTGGTGAAGCTTCTTCATACATTGTTTTTTTTCTTTCTGGCTTCACTCATATGCAGATATGTCTGGAAATGCTGTACTTTGCCAATTATTCTGGTGATGCTGATTCAAACATTATAAGGGAAACATGGGCTAGACTCATGGAAAAAGCTCTTTCACAAGGCGGGATAGCTGAAGCCTGTGCAGTTCTCAAGAGAGTCGGATCTCAAATATATCCTGGCAATGGACTTGTTTTACCGCTGGATGTCTTGTGCCTTCACCTCGAGAAAGCTGCACTTGTAAGCTCTTCTTTGTTATGTTGATTCTTTTCATCTGGCTGTTAACTGAATTTGAATACAAATCGTGAATAATTTTACAGGAGAGATCAGAGAGTATTGAATATGTTGGGGACGAAGACATAGCTCGAGCTCTACTAGCGGCCTGTAAAGGCGCCGCCGAACCTGTACTCAACGCTTATGATCGTCTATTATCAAACGCAGCCATTGTGCCATCACCGAATCTAAGAATCCGTCTCCTTCGTTCGGTTCTGGTGGTACTCCTTGAATGGGCAATGTCTGTATTGTCAGACAGAATGGGCTCAAGTCCAACCAGGTCTTCTCTGATCTTAGGTGGCCCGTTTTCACTTGAGAACAAAGCCGTTCTTAACCAAGGAGTTCGTGATAAAATCGCAAACGCTGCAAACAGGCAAGTTTCTCTTTGTCATTTTGGCTCGATCCAGTCTAGGTTTTTTAGCCACTCCTAATTGTGATGTATAGTATAAAATCAATAATCTTTCAAAACCTGCGACTTTTTTTGCGAACAGGTATATGACAGAGGTTAGGAGACTGGCTCTGCCGCCTAACAAGACAGAGATTGTATACGCAGGTTTCAAAGAACTTGATGAGTCTCTCTTAAGTCCATTCTCCTTCTGATCCTTCACTCTTTTTGTTTCTTCTCTATTGCATCCAACTTCACTTTATAGGCTTTTAGCAGCTTGCAACTTTAATTCACTCTTGCGGGAAATTTCCCTTTCTCTAGTCTTCAGAGAGAATCAAAATACGAAAAAGAAATAATCCTGTCGATTAAATCTGTATTTCTGTAATTTAATCATCCAGTGTTGTTGTTGGTTATTAATTGTTCAAGTACAGAGACACAGAACCAAGAGTTTACTCTTGACATTTTTGACTTTACCGATTGTACTTCTTTTTGTTGAGATCTGTATCCTCAATCCGAGCACGAAAAAAACGCATATAAAAGGAAAACATGTGCATATATACGAAAATTATTCTAAAAAGTTGATATAAAAATCCAATTAGAAGTTGTGTCATTGGATTTTATTTTATTTTTAAAAAAGGAAAAAAAATAATCAAGTGGTGTTGTCATTGGAATTGGAATGCATAAGACAAGGTCTCTAGTGATTTACATTAATCGTTACATGTTTGGACAGAAAGGGATGGTCCCTAATAATTTGACAACACAGACAAATAGATACAGATGGTCCCTAATCCTTTACGAACACCAGTTTTATGAGTTATCAGACTTCTAAGATTTGCTGACCAAGAATTTAGTTGATTAACCGTTCCAAGCAAATGCTTCTATACACCTTAAACAGTAATTAACAGTACCACGAATATTTCTCTTTTAACAACCAGACCCTTAAACCTCTTTTAAATCTCTCTCTATCTATCTGTACAAAAACAAAGACAAAACAAAAACCTCTTTTAAGCCTTAGCCTTTGATGATGAGTACTGTCCTATTCTTCTAGCATCTTTGTTTTTCTGATTTGAATTCGTTTCCTCGTAGTTGTGTTGATGTAAGTATTGGGCTATCTGTATATATAGAGTTGATTTTACCGTTGAGTTGAGACTTAAAACTGTAGCATTTGGTGCATTTTTGGAACTGTGGTGAGGAGTATGGATTGAGATCAGGAAGATGGAAGAAAGAGGATTTATGTCACCTTCATTGGCCATATCAGCGTCTTATCGAGAAGAAGGAAGCAAGGGCTTGTCACGACGAAGGTCCATGAGGCCTAGCTTTGAAGCAGACAATGAGTTCATCAACTCACTCCATGGTTCGGATCCCGTAAGAATTGAGTTAAATCGGCTGGAGAACGAACTCAGAGGTACGAGAATTGCGTTTTTGTTAAACGATTGACTTGGAAATTGAAATCTGTTTTTTTGGCCTTTTCTTTCAGCAACGTGCATGCTTATCATTTTTGGTTTTCAAAACCTTTGACTTGGTTGTACAGATAAAGATCGGGGATACTCTGAAGCACAAGCGGAAATCAAAGCCTTGACATTGTCTGAAAGGCAGAGAGAAAAGGCTCTTGAAGAGGTTTAATCCCTTACTTAAGCTTCCATTACCTAAGCAAAGTAATGTACTTTCATTTGCTATCTGAACTTGTTGTAGTCATTATGATATTCCTATTTAGTGAAGATGTCATTGGTTAGTCATCTCATCTGTATGGCTTCTCTGTAATCATACTTCAGTTTGATTTAGTGAAGATGTCATACATTTATATCCTTACACTCTCTCTTTACTGACCTCTCTACTGTCTAATTTGAATGCTGAAGCTCACCCAGGAGTTGGGAAAAATGGCTGGAAAAGTCAAACTTATTGGGAAACCTTCTTGAGAGTAAAGTATGTTTGCAATATTATCTCATTTGTTATTTGATTCATTTTTTCTTTTGATTTTGTGTAGTATGTGGTCACAGAACCTTGAAATTAAGAAAATAAATGAAGAAAAGAAGGCTTCCATGGCAGCTCAGTTTGCAGCAGAAGCCTCTCTTCGTAGGCTTCATGCTGCTCAAAAGGATGATGATATGCCTCCAATTGAAGCTATACTTTCTCCTTTAGAGGCTGAACTGAAGCTTGCTAGACAAGAAGTATTTTCTTTCCTTTGAACCAAAATATATAGCTGGATCTATCAAGTTCGCGGATATTTTTATCAGCCTTTTCATCTGGTTTTGCATTATATGATTGGTAGATTGCCAAACTTCAAGACGACAACAAATCGTTGGGCCGCCTTACCACATAAAAGGAAGCAGCTTTGCTTGAAGCTGAAAGGACAGTTCAGTTTGCATTGGAAAAGGCTTCCATGGTCGATGATCTCCATAATAAGAACCAAGAATTGATGAAACAGATAGAAATCTATCAGGTATGTCTCTCATTTCTTTTACTCTATTTTCACTTTCTTGCCATGTGGTGGCTTTATTTGTTGATAAATTAGTTAAACTAGGAAGAGAACAAAAATTATAGACAAGATGCACAGACAGAAGGTCGCAGAAGTTGAAAACCTTATGCAGAGTGTGCGGGACTTAGAAAAAGCTGTTCTTGCTGGTGGTGCAGCTGCAAATGCAGTGAGAGATTACCAGAGGAGATTTCAAGAAATGAATGTAACATTTCATCTGCTTCTATAGTGACTCAGTAACTGTTAGGCAACGGTTTAGTCTTGTACTGATCGTAATTGTGGTGTTTTGTCTGTTTCTTAGGAAGAGAAGAGAATTCTTGAACAGGAATCGGCCCGTGCTATGGTAAATGCAAACAGAGTTGCTACTGTTGTAGAAAACGGATGGAAAGATGGTAGTGAAAAAGTGATGCCTGTAAGGCAGTGGCTCGAAGAACGTAGATTTTTGCAGGTCATTGTTGATATATATATATATATATATATATATTTCTTACCTTCTCTTCTGCTTCAAGATGTGATTTGTACTAAAGGAGACTAACTAAAAACTATTGCCATCTCCTTTCTGTATGGACAGGGAGAAATGCAACAATTGCGCGACAAACTTGTCGTAGCTGACTGAGCTGCAAAATCCGAAGCTCAACTGAAGGTAGAACTATAGTTACAGGGATATATATTTGTTTATATGACCTTAGATTATAATTGCTGACTATACTTATTTTTAGGAGAAATATTTACTGCGGCTTAGAGTGTTAGAAGAGAGTTTAAAGGGGCCTACAAGGAGCAGCAACAGAGGCTTATCTAGTGGAAGAAGTTCGAGCACTGGGCCTTCTCGAAGACAATCCCTTGGTGGAGTCGAGACAAGTCCAAAACTTGCATTAAATAGCTCTTTAACCAAGAGAACACCAAGTTCTCAGTTGAGATCATTGACTGCTAGTGCGAGCACTGTATTGAAGCATGCTAAAGGAATGCCAAGATCATTTGATGGGGGCAACCAATCATTAGATAGAAGCAAAGTTCTAATACATGGACCAGGATCAAATTTTCCTATGAACCACCACTCTTCTGAAGCAACTAGCAGAGGAGAGGCCCCTAGCTCAATAAAAGGAGAAGAAGAATCAGATGGTAAGTCAACAGATAATAAAAGTGTCCCAGGTGTCTTATACGATTTGCTGCAGAAAGAGGTCATATCGTTAAGAAAAGCTACTCATGAAAAAGATCAGACCCTGAGAGACAAGAACGAAGCTATTGAGGTTCGCTAGTGTGTGGCGTTATTTGCAGCCTTTATATATGACTATTCGGTAGTAAAGTGTCATATTTTGGGTTGTCTGTTATTAGATGTTGGCCAAGAAGATTGAAACATTAACAAAGACGATGGAAGTTGAGACAAAGAAGATGCGCAGAGAAGTAGCTGTGATGGAGAAAGAAGTTGCTGCAATGCGTGTGGATAAAGGACAACAAGGTACTAAAACCAGATGTGTTTCAATCCCAAAGGCATCTTTAAATTCTGCTCAGCTCCTTTCTGGAAGGTATTCATATCATATTTAATGTGCTTTATTATCTAGTGTCATCTTCAAGTGTCATTATTGTTTACCAAGTTGATCTTTTTGTAGAGTCTCTGGACGAATGGGGATAACGAGGAGCACACAGTGACGAAACTGATTTCATGGCACAACTCAATCAATCACTGATTCCTCTCTGTAGCTTGCCTTTGAAAGAGAGAATCATGTAAAGATCCAGAGTAGATCAGGTGTGGGCTTCATCTCCAAAGCATACCAACACTTCAAGGTTAAAGGAGAAATCAATGGCTGGTATATTTCTTATTTTGTTGTGAATTCTGTACAAAAGAGAGGTAAAATTTTGTTTTATGTAACTATTGAAGTGTGTGGATTGTCTTATCTCTAGTATATCAATTCAGAATACATAAAAATGGAAGAATTGGACACATACAAAACTTAGAAGTCCAATTCGAAGTAAAAGTCTCAGTTTTCCAATAGTTTCATCTTCTCCAGACAACTCTTCATCTGTCCAGACTCCACTTCAGTGAAAGTTTTGCTAGACTGCTCAAAGTTCTCCTTGTCGCACTTAAAGGCTTTCTCTTTACACGCTCTGATGCAACCACTGATATCGAGCAAGTTTAAGATCACCGGACAGTTTCCAATGCTTTTTACCAACGTAATTGCCGACCAAACTTGTCTATGTTCTTCTCTTGATGATCTTACAATGCATAGCTTTGTAATTGGATTCACATATTTCACTTGGAAGGAACCGAGAGAAGAACCCAAACCACACTCACCAAAATTGACGAGGATACTGTCTTTGATTGCTTTGGAAAGATTGAATTGTGTAAGAATAATCGGACTTCCTTCTCCAAGGAGATCCTTGTCCGGATCTAGAAAAACCTCCATTAACATATATCTGTTCTTAAATCCCACCATGGTTTCTCTGAATCACTTCAATTTGAGTCAAGCGGCGGCTAAGTATTCGTTAACCTAACCTGGTTTCCATATTTGGTAGCATAATTTTCTATAGAAAAAATTTGAACCGGCTCCGTATAATATTTAACGAACATAACCAATTAAATTGAACCGGCTTCGTATCATTGGACCGGTACGCGTTTCACGACGTGAGATTTTGATATATTTCCACTTTTAAGTCCAAAAGTATAATAGATTTGAATAAGTAGGCCTACTTTATTGTTTTGAAATTGTTCTCCATTACCGTTCTCTGCTCCATTGGTTCTTTTCTCATTCCCCAGATTCATCGATCTCTTCCACCGTCGCGAGAGAGTTTATCTCACCGGATATTTGAAATACATTTACCTTTGTTCGTTTTGTATTTTCGTTGGATCTAGATCTGAGTGTCGGTGAGAGGACTCTCGATCTTTGATACGTTCCAGGAAAAATGGCGACCATGAAAAGTTTGATAGGTCTGATTAACAAAATCCAGAGGGCTTGCACTGTCCTCGGAGATCATGGAGGTGAAGGAATGTCGCTTTGGGAAGCTCTACCAACCGTCGCTGTCGTTGGTGGTCAGGTTTGATCTCTTTCTACTAATGTATACAGCTTTTGTATCTTAAGATCCGATCTCACTTCTCGCCTCTTTCCATTACTTTGGTATCTATATTTCTGATGTACTTGTTTTGGTTGATTTTTCGATCAGAGTTCCGGAAAATCTTCCGTTCTAGAAAGTGTCGTGGGAAGAGATTTTCTGCCTCGTGGATCTGGTAAGATTGATCTCTCGTTATGCAATTGTATACACCGTTCAATGTTCGATATTGAAATTAGATATCAAGTATTTTAGGTTTTCTGAAATTTTGAGTACGTCGAAGTACCTACACACTAGCTTCGGATTCTGATTAGTATTTAAACTTTTAACTATGCCAATTTTCCTTAAACCTTTTCAGTCTGTTTGCTGATTGATCATGTGTTGTTTCTTTCTTTCTTATATTGTCTTGAAGTGCCTATCTAAAAACGTTTGATTAATCAGGTATCGTTACAAGGAGGCCATTGGTGTTGCAGCTTCATAAGACCGAAGAAGGGACAACCGAATACGCTGAGTTTCTGCATGCTCCCAAGAAGAAGTTTGCTGATTTTGGTAGGTTGATTGAATATTCATGGGGCACTCAACTTATCAATGAATATCTGCTTGGTTTGTTAATATGAAGCTAATTGCTGGAAATAATGATATCAACTAAATTAGGTTGAGCTAATACGTGTTTTTCTCTTTCCAGCTGCTGTGCGTAAAGAAATTGAGGATGAAACTGATCGTATTACTGGGAAGTCGAAACAGATCTCAAACATTCCAATTCAGCTGAGCATATATTCTCCTAATGGTTTGTGCTTACAGACCTTTGTGCTTAAGAACATATTTGATATTATGCATCCCTATTGTAACTACTGTAGTGCGTCTCTCTCT
>JAKUCM010008207.1:0-11862 GCA_023374145.1 Lepidium sativum
GCTCCATTTCACAGGATCTTTTACAGCCATACATAGCAAGCTTTACTTCTATGAAAGCTGAGTATATCATTGAAACAGCAAAAGATTCCAGCGGGGCACGTGTCATCGAGGCCTTTCTTGCCTCAAATGCTGCTACAAAACAGAAACGCAGACTAATTATTAAGTATCTTTTGCTTCTTGATTTCGAAACAGAAACACAGACTAATTCAGTCTCTTGGGCTTGTCATTATTTTTCTCAAGCAATTGTTCTTTCTTTTGATTATGCTTCTTTGCATTGGTGATTTCGTCACAGGTTACGTGGACATTTTGGTGAGCTCTCATTAAATACATCAGGTTCATTTACTGTTGAGAAATGTTTCGATGCATGTAACTTGACATTAAGGGAAGCCATAGCAACTGAACTGTTGGATGTGAAAGTTGATCTCTCGAAAACAAAGCAAGGGCCTTATCTGCTTAGGAAACTTGATATCGATGGGTAAGATTATATTCAAAACTTACCTTGCTATGTTTGACGGTGCAACACATCAGGAAAAGTGGTATCAGATGAAAAAAGGAAGTAAAATTTATGTGAGAAAAGTGCCATTAAAAAGGGGGCATGTCTGTAGTATTGATGCGTGCATGTCTTTTTTTGTATCTTTTAGTATATTCATTATGTTAATAGGATACGGTATCATTTCTTTGTTGCAGCTATGCCAACAGACCTGATCAGTGGAAATCAAGACAAGAAGCTAAGCAATCGACATATAATGAATTTTGTTCTACATTTGGGTCCAACAAATCTAAATTTCCAAAGAACTCCTTTGTCTCTGACGCATCTGAGGATGCACCTCAGGAAATAGAAGTAAAGAACAAAAAGAAAGTGATCGACCATCAATCGACTTCCGGGTTTAAGCGTCACCGAGAAGAACATGCAAGGGATAAGGATGAACCTTCTGCAGATGCAAAAAGGAAGAAACAGAGAAAGAACAAAACTAGTGAAGTTACAGATGAACCAAAACCAGTTGGCAGCAAACGACCTTTCCTTTCTGGCGAGATGAGTAGAAAAAATCAGCCTTCAAATAAATTGAGAATTTGAAGGTTAGACTCTTTACTCTTATCATATATTAGCCAAACTACATTTTTCTGATCTTTGTGCCAAACTGCCACAGTTCTTTGTTCTTTTTCTTTTTAGTTTTTAATGAAGATGACAACATAGTTGAAGCCGTCCTGGCTAGATCTTTTACAAGAATGCAGAATGCTAATAAAAACAGTCTTTTCTTGTTTTAGTCCAAGGGAACTTATAGAGGTCTAAGACCTCTCTAGAACATACTGTTAACAGTAGAAAGCTTATAAGATGATTTCTTATGTGTAGTTACGTTATAGCATCCAGAATTAAGTGTTAAAACGCTATACTACCAAAAAGCAATTTGAAAGATCCAAGAGAAAAAAGAATAACAGAAATCTATGGTTCACTTGCTGTGATATGCTGTTTCCAGTTTCCTCCTACAACTCCTAGGGGATCGATCCTGGTACAAATTTTCACACTATGGGTGTTAATCATATACACTCCGAGGTATTGGAAAACCATTTGGGATGCGTGAAGATTAAAGTTTGATTGTTGTGGTTTGCCTTACTTGTTCTGTATAGGGCTGGAGCCAGACCTTGGGATTCTTCGGAAGCTATCCTTTTCACCTCTCAGAGACTCTTCCGTCATCTCCTTGTTTATCTGCAAATTTCTCACATCTTTACTTGAAGCTAAATTCATAGAAGCTGGCGCCATCTGACGACCTGCTACGTTATTCATGCTGCTAAACAAAGCTAGAAGCAACAGAATCAGAGCTGCTGAGATCGATGTATGGAATCTCTTCATTATGAATTCTCTTTTTTGATCTGTTCTTTTCTTGAAACCCTCCTTAAGGTGAGACTACAACTGAAAAAACTTTTAGGTAGCGAGCATATGATTGAGTTAAGAGATAGAGAGGTTGAAAATCTTGTTGCTTTGTAGAATATATTATAGTTTCAAAACACCTTTTGGGATCTAATCACGTTTTCTAGTTTGACTGCTGTGCCAATAATTTCTTTATATTCACCCCAATTGTGTTTCAAAATATGAAGATATTTGATGTTAAATCTAATGATTTCTTGGTCATTCTCTGATGACAAATCCTCACATACACACACATGACACATATGCACACATTCATTCACACGTATTAGCCATGAAAATATTATGTGATCTAGATGAGGGTCATGGGACAGGGCACGTGATTACTGATGCTGTTTCTTATAGTATTATTTAAGTCCAACCAACTTCATTAGAAGAAACGTTGCAAGTTAAAACAGCTCATACGTCTATAATAATCAACAACTTCTCTTTTCTTTTTAGTTTCAATCTTTGACTTGAGGGAAAAACAGCATGTGCAAAGGTGTTCTTGTGGCCTATATATATTAATATACACCGCTCTGGTTTAGTTGTACATTATAACAGTGATAAGACCCGACGTGGGTTCTCTATACCTATGGCTTGTTAGTTTCTTTTGTTTCGTTATGTTAAGTTAGCTAGGTGTAGTTCCATAGTTTTGCTGCTTGAAAAACTTCTCGGCTCATGGCCTTTGTTAGTATAAACATAGTGGTGCTTCTACAATGATTTGACTTAGTGAACAATACAGAACTCTTGTGTTGATCTTAGTAAAGAAAAGATCTAAAGTTCAATTTCCCGTGCAATAGATAAATGGATTTACTTAGATGACAAAGATAGGTCTCAAAACACAGCCAATAAGAGCCGCGAGTAATACACATTTGGCCATCTTCAGGCAATCTCACTTCAGCTAATCTAATCACAATATTCAAGGATCAATAGAAGCAACAGCATTGGAGCTGCTGCTAGTACTAGTACTACTATTGCTACAAGCCACTCTCTTGTCTCTGCTGAGAAACCTCCTTAAGGACCTCAACCTCGTTGTCATGGGAGATTTTGGTTCTTCCTCCTCAACAATAAACCTCATAGATGAGGATGATGATGATACATTTTGACTTGTAATGGAAGAATCATTTATCTCCAGAACAACAGCTTCTTGACTCTGAGAAGCAGCATTACCCGCACCATCTTCTTGAGTCCCGACATTGGTGTTTCCAGTACTAACCTGATCCTGACGACCCCATACCAAGACATTGGTGGGAAATTCCGATGAAGAAGTTGAAATTTGAGAAGAAGCATCATGGTTATTGGCGCGACCGCCATCTGCATTGTCGGGAACTTGTTCAACTCGGTTTGAGCTAGCTTTACCAGGACCAAGAACCGCGTTTCTGCATATTGGACAAGTTGAATGAGACTGAAACCACATGTCAATACATTCAACATGAAAGCTGTGGTTACACTTCGGAAGCAGCCTTGCTTTGTCTCCTTTGACTAGCTCAGACAAGCAAATTGAGCATTCCAAACCATCTTTACAACTATCTTGTCTAAAAAAGGCAATTGGTAAGGAACTGAGTTCAAAAGGGGTAAGTCCGGTGTTGGCTAGAGCGTCTTGGCCAGGGACAAAGATGAAACGCCGTCGCTGGCGACGACTGGTTACCGGCGGAGCAATGGATGGTTGTTCTTCTTGTTCAAGCTGTTGTTGTTGGTGCTGCTGCTGCTGTTGGAGCTGATCTATTCGCCACCAGTAGAGTTTGGCGTAAAGATGGAGGATAAGGACGAATAAAACGGCTATGAATAGAACAATGACTGCAGTGAGAATGATCTTGCTTGTGACCTCTTCGGTTGATAGGTCCCCGAACATTGAGGTATGAGCAGATCCATTATCGTCCATTGATTGTACCAAGGATACAAGATCAGAACTTGTGTACTTAAAGAAAAACGAGGAGTGTGCGAAGATGATTCAACACAATCCAAAAGCTGAAACTGCGAGATGTGCAGAGCAGAACATGGAATTGAAGGGTGATGTGAAATCCCCAATTAGGGTTTAGTGAGTGAAAGTAAGCACCAAAAGCTAGAAACTTTACTCTTTTTCTGGGTACCCAAACGGAAGAAACTCAAAACTAACAGAAACCCAGAAAGTTAATGCACCAAAGACTGAAAAAAGAATCCCGGAAAACAGAGGTCTGTATGTGTTTTACCAATCAGTGTCGGCCATGGAAGAAGGAAGAAAGGAGAGTGATAAGAAGAGGAAGAAAATGAAGGAAGATGAGTGGAGCCCAGGTGTATTGAAATTGGGGGTTGGGGAGCTACTCTCTTCCTACAAACAAATCTACTCCCTTTACTCCATAAATCTCCTTTCTTTATGCGTTTTATTCCTCCTCATCGTTCTCCATTATCTCAGTTTTTCTGGTATGATTTTCGATATTACAAAATTACGACACTACTAACTACTCTTGTCTCACTAATTAATCACTTGGTTATATAGATAATTCGCAAACAAGAATTTCATGTTTTATATAAAAATGACGAAACAGGTTTATGATCATATAATCAATTTACAGTCGATTGATGTAAACCAATAATACTGTTCAAGATTTTCAAAATTTTTCACCCAAGTAATTATTATTAGTCGTATCGGTTCTCATACCTTATCTTTTGGGGTTTATGTTTTGTTAACCGCATAGAATATGCAATTTATTGTTTTCGTAGTTTATTGGACTGACGATTTTTTTCCCATGTACTTATTTTCTTTTCAAAGAAAAATTTGTAATTTTGGCTTTTTATTGCCAAAACCTTTTTATTCTTCGCTTTTATACATGAGCCAATACTATCAACTATGATACTATGCTCTTAATTAAAATATAAAAAAACATTCATTGTAGTGATTTTTTTGTGTCAACGATAAATTATATTGGATTACAACTGGCCGACCCCAATAACCAAATTCCTACATAATGTAAGCAGGATAACTCGATCCTGGATTATGCAAATGCATTGCCTTAAGTGGACTTACCACCTGCCACTAGGCTAGATGTCATTTGCTTCATTGTAGCGTTTAAAAACGTTTTAATCTTGTGCTAGAAAGTAAAACATAGTCGTTTAATTAAATGATTTTGGCTTAGTAAATAATGACAAAGATATTGTTTTCAGCGCCGGCTCAACTATTTGAAGGGCCCTGGGGCAAGTTTAAAAACTTCATGTAAACATCACAATAACAACAACAATAACTGAAAAAATATTTAAACCATTAAAAACGTCTTATCAAAATAGTGATTAACACATTAAGAATATGGTATTGTGAACACCTTACAAAATGTAATCTACATTCCAAAAAGATAAATACTCATAAAAACAAACTTTTCGAGCTTTACTAGATGCAAAATCATGGATACTAGTTTCGGAATCAATGCTCTCTAGTATATCTTTTTCGATGCATAAAATAACTAAACCATTCAACCTTTCTTGAGACATCGAAGACCGTAAATAATTTTTCAATAACTTCTACTTTGAAAAGTTTCTCTCCGCCGAAGCCACAGTCACATGTATAGTTAAGAGGATACGATATGCAATGGAAACATTAGGATAACAACCCACATTTTCAACAAACTCAAGAACATCACTAGGTTTCATAGGCACATTAGGTAAAGTCGATTGCAACACTCTCAATTATGAATAAAGATCATTGGAATCAATATCCGAAGATGTACCATGAGAAAACGTTTTGTGAAAGTTGTTGCAATGGTCTTGAAGTTCATCTTCTTCTAAAGCTTTCAGAATTATTGAATCAAATAAAAACCCAAAAACACTTCAAAAAAATTTCATTTGATCAAATCTGGTTTTCACTGAATTTATTGCCATATCCACCACAACAAAATAATAGTTAATTCTAAAAGCATCTTCACTTGATTGTATTTCTTCACCAAAATCAGTTTCATCAAATTGTTTTTTTTTCTAAATATACGACGTTTTTTTGGAAATATAGGATCAATATTCATATCATGAGCTATACTTTTAACAATAGTCAAACTAGAATTGAACCCTTCCTCTCTATACTTTCAAAAAACAGAACTATATCTTCCAATTGTTTTAAAGCATTATCAATGCACATAAAGTTAGATTGTAAACTCGGACTCACCAAATTAATAGCAAACAAAATGTCGTACCATATGACCATGCCAAGTATAAATTCAAAATTTTCAAATGCAATGATTAAACTTTCAGCATCACTTTTTGTAATAGCATCATCACATGATTCATATAATTCCAATAAAGCTTGTGTTACTTGTGGAGCTTGAAACCTAATAGCTTTTACACTTTGGATTCGACTATCCCAACGAGTATTCGATAATGATTTCACTGTAAAACCATAAAAATTGTCAAGTAAAATCTTCCATCTTTTTGTAGAACTAGAAAATAAAACATATATTCGTTGCAAAACTCCAAAGAAAGAAATAACTTTCACACATGAATGAGCCATATCACTATCCACAAGATTAATACTATGACAAGCACATGACATATACAAAGCTTTTGGATTTGTATCAAGTAATCGCTTTTGAACAACTTGATGTTTTCCTTTCATGTTAGAACCATTATCATAACCTTGGTCCCCTCACATTATCAACATCACTAGTTTCTCCAGTATTCAACTTCCTAGAATAATAAGCACATGAGAAATGTCTAGTATACTTATCTAAAGGAAACACAATATCCATTTCTCTTTTAGGCCCTTTCTCAATTAGCACATTTCTCATTTTACTATCTAAGTTTTCCCAATGTCTAGGATCATAAATGTCCTACACAAGAGTTTGGTTGTTCATCAACATTCAAAATTTCATTATTAGATGCATCCACCACATTATCATGCTCAATTGTGTGATTAGTCCTATCATTAACATGATCATTTGACTCATAAGCTTCACTAACACTTACTCTTTTTTATCACAAATTTATCTAAAGACCCTCTTTGTGACTTAACAAACAATTCTTTTTTTTTTCTTTCTCTTTTGAGAACCCGATAATTTTCCAGTCATGGTAATACTTTAAAACAATAGAAAATAGTACCTGGATGGCTGAATTAAGGAAGAGAAAATTGATTGAATTCTCAATAAGTGAAAGGACCTACAAAAAAATTAGGAAAAACAAAAGAAATAGATGTACCCTGGCAAAAGAATTGGATTCAAGAGTTTTGATTGTGGAATATTAGAAAAAATGAAAAACAAAAAATTGCAGTTACTAAAATGAGAGAAGTGGCGAAGAACAAAGAAAGAAAGTGATAGGAAGATGAACAAGTTTGATTGTGGAAGATGAACATGTTTATTATAATAATTTTTTTTCATTAAATAAAAAAATTTGGACCCATGGCCTAGGGAAAATGCCTTGAATGCCCTTGCTACTAAGCCGGTGCTGATTGTTTTCCTCTCTTCAACAAAAAAAAAAACCAATGACGACATTTCACACATTTCTTCGAAAAACATTGCCATATTGTACTTCTTACATTCCACTACTTCGGTGGCAAAGTTTTTCGAAGAAATGTGTTAAGTGTCGTCGTCGGTCTTCATTTTTTTTGTTGAAGAGATGAAAACAGCGTCATTTTCATTATTTACTAAGCCAAAGTCATTTAATTAAACGATTGTGTTTTGCTTTCTAACACAGATTAAAACGCCTTTAAATGCTACAGTAATTTTTTTTACTTTAATTCAGAGCTTAGTATCGTAGTCAATGATATTAGTTCATGTATAGAAACGAAGAGTAAAAAATTTTATGGCACAAAATAAAGAGCCAAAAAGTGTAGGTTTTTTTGTGAGAAAAAAATAAATACAAGGGGTAAAATTTTGTTGATCTTAGTTTCTTTGATTAAGGTTTAGGGTTTTGCTGTCTTAAAAATAATAGTAGTATTAAGATTATACCCGTGTTATCATGCAGGATTTGATTAATTTTTAAACCATGTTCCTAGTTAGGTTGTTAGACATGTGTTGATATTTTGAAAATATTGTTTTCGTGATGTTATTCTACTATGCCTAAAAACTCTAACCAAAATTGATCCAAATTAGAAGAATCGAACCTGACGAAATACCTAAATAGGTTCTAACTCAATAGACCCAAAAAACCAAATCGGAACCAAATCAAGAATCAAATTTTAATTTTTAAGAGTTTTTTCTATTATATTTTTTCAAACTGAATATTTATATCAATAATACTCGAACCCCAACTCAATATCTGTACCAAATCGAAACCATATCCAAAATTTTAAAATACCCTAACTCACCCGTGTTCATATTTAGCTAGTTAAACTCGTGTTGATATTTTATAATATTTTTTTCGAAATATTGTTTTATATGCTCGAAACTCGAACCAAGATTGGTCCAAATTAGAGGAATTGAACCCGAAAAAGTACATAAATGGGGCATAAATCTATGTACCCCAAAAAATTGAAATGAAACTAAATCAAGAACCAAATTTTAGTTTTTTAGATTTTTTTGTAATATTTATATAAAAATATTTGAACAATTCGATATCTATACCGAATCGAATTATACATGAAATTCAGAAATACATGAATAAGTCTTAAAAATACAAAAATACCGAATGAGAGGAAAGCGTACCCAACAAAATACGAGAAATAGATCATAAATCTATGTACCCAGAAAACCGAATCTAAATCCAAATCGAAACCAAATCAAGAACCAATTTGTATCCAATATATTTTTATTAATTTTAGTTTTTTTAGTTTCTATTTTAAATCTTTATTAGTTTTGAATTTTTATATAAAAAATTTGTAATGAAATTCACCTTAATCTTATTTTAAAAGGTATTTATAAATTTTAGCTCAATTTTATCATATAATTTATAACATGTCTAAAATGAAAATATTTCTCATTCTAATATATAATTCGAATTGTCACTAAAACAAATATGAATGTAAAGAAAATAATATTTCTAAAATTATGGTCTAGATGGAGCACATTATATAATGGTGCACATTGATATACGCATCTTTTAAGATTTTGTAGTATTTCGCAAAATCACTAATTCTTCATAGTTTTAGACACGGATCAGACATCCGGATCTGAGCACTATAAATCTGAAATTCGATACATTGCGTATACCAGCATTTCTATCGTGCATCGAAAATTTCAAAACGTTTTCAAAATTTGTTCCGAACTTTTTCATTTTTATATATTTTTAGATGGCTTTATTACAAAACAGTTTTTTTGGTCCATAATATTAGGGATTGACAAAAAATATGTTTTTTGAAAACTTTGTGCCATATGATTAAATTAAACGAGTGAGGTTGAGCCCAAAAAAGAAGAAGTAGTCAATAGTAATGGATAACGTTATGCCATGCACTAACTAATTTGAGGAAATGAAGAGGTTCTAATTCTTTCCAGATCAAAGAACGTGAAACAACAATCATTCTGGTTGACTCCTAGGTTTAAGGATCTTGTCTTTTCATGAAGTGGAACCTTAACTGTATTTTGCTAATTTAGGCATTCATAATTACATGTTCAGAAAATATTATTCCATCCTTTCCTTAAATATTGATTTACTAGGCATATTTAATTGTTTTTTAAAGATTGATTTACTAGGCATATTTAATTATTTTTTAAAGATTGATTTCTTAAGTTTTCTATGAACATTTGATAATAACAAATTTCAAAAATATTAATTAACTTTTGCTAAAACTCTGAGTGGTTTCTTGAAAACTTGCTTCGGATATAAAATTTTGAGTTATTCAAAGAAATTACTATTAGTGCATAATTATATAAATTATACATCTATAGTTATATATTAAAATATTTTTTTAATATATGTGAAATGTCCTAAACATCAATTAAAAAGAAAGAGAGAGTATATAATATTAGTGTTCTAATAAGTCATTATTGTTCAAATTCTCATTAGCTGCTAAAAATTAGGAAATGGTAACTTTAATTTTTTCTCAAAAAGTAAAATAAAAAATGGTTACGAGGCAAAATGATGAGACAAGAATGATGACCTCCCTTCACCCTCCTCTCCTTTAATCTTTGAATGATCCTTTCTAGGCTCCTATTGTCATCATCTTCTTATCTTTCTATCAACACAAAACTTGGTTTACAACACAAATCCTCCTAAATTTCATACCATATCACACATGAATAGATTTTTCAAAAAAAATTCCAATGAAAAAACTGCAGAAATTAACATCCAACCATTTGACTAAATTACTTATTCTAGTACCATCTTCTTGTACTACTAAACTACATACAATTTCGCATATATATAAACTTCGATAAAAACATTCTGGTTGTTAAAGAGATAACATAAAGATGTAACTACCGATATCATTGCCTAACTTGGCATCATTCAGTTGTGCAATGTCTTGGAAAAAGAAGAAGAAGAATATGACCTTTTATGCTTGCTTGGAACATGTTTTTGGAAGATAAAACACTTAAAAAAAAAGCTTTTGTGTGGGCTTTCGAATGAGCTAAATAGATAATGGCTGGCTGATCGATTCTTGTAAGGCTTCAAGTGAAGAGACATGAGGTCGGATCGTGGCTTCTATTTTTCTATGGGCCGGATCAACTTATGGACCAAATGGGTCGGGTCTCTCATTACCCGGATTCAATTTGCAGTCAAAATGGTCGGCCCGGTTCTCTCCCTATCACTATAAATAAATTTAAGTATGGGCTATTGGCTAATCTGTTGCTTTGACATTACTCCAAACATCTCATTGATTTTGTTTTGGGTATACCAACTCATACAAAGTAGATGAAATCTTGCAATCATAATCTTTTATCAAGACTTATAACATTCTGTTACATATTATTTTGAATAGGTTTAGTTTTCTTATTCAAAATTTCGGCTTAGGTTTTTAGTCATTAGATATTGAATTTTAGTTCCAATATCTTTGAATACATTTTTATTTGTCAATAATTAGATCAATAAAACTCAATACATAATATAATATTTTATTTTAATCTACTATATGTACTGGATAAAGATCAAATTCTTGATATTAATGTTATTAACTAAATCACCCCAAACCATAATGAATTTTTTAGTATATTTTGAAAACGATTGAATGTTTATATGAATTGTGAGAAACAAAAACCAAAAACCTAGCTAAAAACTACAGCCATTCAAGATCAAGACCACTAACAAATGGACCATAAACAGTGATATATATATATATATGATATACTATATATCAATTTGAAAAGTCAAGTGGTTAGATTTGGTTATATTTGCATGATTTTGCCGGTCCAACCCAAAGCACAATATGTAATGTATTCTGAAAGATAAATACATAAAGATAACCTATCTGACTATCTCCCAAACTTTGTGTGTAGATATATTTGTACTGATTTATTGAATAATATTAATTATAACAAAGTCAAACGTTTCCTCTCCCTTGATTTATGTTAATTCACGAGGACAGCATATATTTCGGATCGTCAGAAAATATGTAAAATATATGTTCATACATGTATATAGTACACAATTAAGTTTTATGTTATCATCTTTTGACTGTATATTTCTGTCTATTGTTTATAAATTCCAAGTAGTACTTAAACTATTTGCAAATGGCTTCAAAATTTTCTGAAATTTAGACCAAGTATTATAATACCAAAATAGCTGTTTTTGGAGCCAGAAATGGAAAAGTATAGCTGTATCAATTTTATAAAAGGACAAGAAATATAATTCACCAGGATCAGATTCGAAATCTTTCATTGCAATTATATAAATAATTCTTTTGGGATATTCTGTTTCAGGTCGTCTTATTGATCCGTTTGAAAAATCATTTATCAGTTAAAAATGATGTGACACAATTAGATTATAAACTAATAAAGAAAATAGAGATGAATTAGTCAGATTGAAAGAAATAAAAACTATTAAGACAATATATTTTTATTAAAGGAAATTTGGGCAAGTTCTTGTCAATATTGAGTTATTTTCATAAATAAATATATTGAGATAACTCTCTC
>JAKUCM010008208.1:0-35087 GCA_023374145.1 Lepidium sativum
GACGTTTTCCATCCCGACGGCAGCTGCATTTTTTTGATTTCACCAGTCGACTCCGCTTTCTTCTTCCCTATTCCTGCACCTGAAGCTTCATCCATCTCGCACATTGCTGACTAGTATCTTATTCAATCCTCTCCTCCTTTCTTGCTGATAATAAGAAAAGAAATAGGTCAGTTTTTTGAGATATTGAAATGTAAATAGCTTGATTGGTTAGAAAAGAAATAGGTCAGTTCGTAGTGATGATTAGGTTCCGATTAGGTATGTTCATTGTGATATAATCTCATAGTTGTATTGAATCGTGTTAAATGGGAACAAAACGAGAATACCCAAATCAACTTGTTTTCGTAAACCCTTTCTGCAGATTTCGTGAAATTAGTACATATAGGTACAGCTGTATGGTACATTTAGGTACAACAACATACTAGAGATGACAGAACAACATGTACATTTAGGCACAACTCCACACTAGAGATGACAGAACAACATGTACATTTAAGTACAACTGAAACTTTTTGTGTAATTCGTGAATGAATTTTGTTTTATCTTATATACAGAAGGTGTTGAGGAACATGTACACACACGTGCAATTTGACTATGGAGGGTGCTATTCAGAAGATCATGAATGGATTTCAACAAATGCTATAATTGCTATATTGTTTAAGACTTCATCTTTGGTGGAGATAACTTATTCGGTGTTAGTAGATAAGATTTGCAGGAAGATTGGAATAGTTGAAACCACTGGGAAGCTCAAATTGAGTTACAGACTATCTAAATCTCGGAGAGAGACTTATATTGTAGATGACGAGGAAGTTTTGATTTATTTGATGTCATTGGATAAAGAGGGGCTGAGACCTGTTTTGCAAGTAGAGTTATTGAATGGTGTGGAAAGTGTTGACAATGTTGGCATCGTTACTATTGAAGAACAACAGAACGAGATGATTATTGATGAGATGAAGGAGACCTTTTTGACGAAAACGGTGGTAATGATGATTGTGAGAAGGAATCACGTGATGATTTGGAGATTGTGGCTTGCCCTATGAATAATAATTTGGATGTTGATGTGCTTCCAGTTTGTGTAGAAGAAATTCAGAATGTTGAAGAATGGGAAGATGGTACTGATCTTGAGATAAAGCAAGAATTTTTATCGAGGCAGGCAGTGCAAGATGTGGTTCTTAGAGCTGCAAATAAGAATTGTTTTGGATATCATACAATTAAGTCGGATAAGAGACGACTTATGCTACGGTGTCGTCAAGCTTCTAAAGGTTGTAAATGGTATTTACGAGTAGCTAGAGATAAGGATTCAGTATTGTGGACTATTAGAGTACACAGAAAAATGCATACATGCTCACGAGCTCTAGAGAGCACTAGCAGTACTAAACAGAGAGGCACACAACGAATTGTAGCAAATTTATTGCACGAAAGTTTTCCCGGTCAAATGGACACTCCGCCAGCTAAAAGCATTGTTAATATTGTACAAACACAACTTTCTATAGGTTGCTCATACTCTACAGCTTTGAGAGGAAAAAAACGACATGTTGCTGAGATGCGGGGAAGTCCTGAAAAGAGCTACAAATTGTTGTTTTCTTATCTGTTCGAGTTAGAGAAAGCCAATCCTAATACAGTAACAAGTGTGGAATTGGATGCAGATAAGAGGTTCAAGTACCTATTCATCGCGTTGGGCGCTAGCATAGAAGGGTTTGAGGCAATGAGGAAAGTGATAGTTGTGGATGCAACTTTTCTTAAGACCAAATATGGTGGTATGTTGGTTTTTGCAACAGCTCAAGATCCCAACCATCATCATTACCCCATTGCGTTTGGTGTGATTGATAGTGAGAAAGATATTAGTTGGAATTGGTTCTTTACAAACCTGAAAACCGTTATACCGGATAGTAGTAAATTGGTTTTTATAAGCGACAGACATCAAAGTATCATCAAAGCAGTGGAGATGGTGTACCCGAGTGCTAAGCATGGGCATTGCATCTGGCATTTGTCTCAAAACGTGAGAGGAAAGGTAGCGAATGACAAGGATAGAGCTGCAGAAAATTCAGGGATTGTGCTCATGCTTATACTGAGAATGGGTTTAATAGAAAGTATAATGAGTTTAGTAGTAGGTGGCCTGCAGCTGCTAAATATCTGGAAGATGGTATAAAGTTTGAAAGATGGACAAGGTGCTATTTTGAGGGAGACAAGTACAACATAGACACTAGCAATTCCGCATAATCAATGAACAATGTGTTCAGAAAAGCAAGGGCTTACCCCCTACTACCTATGATTGATGCAATTGTTGAGAAGATATCTGAATGGTTTAACAAACATAGGAAAACATCTTCTAGTGCACCGAACTTCAAGAGAGTGGTACCTTATGTTGAGAACATATTGCACTCACGATGTGCAATTGCAAAAGGCTTGAAGTTGAGAGAGCTAAACAGCTTCCGGCTTGAATATGATGTTGAAGGAGTCAATGGAAAGTCGTATCTAGTGAACCTGAAATTGAGAACCTGTTCTTGTAGATGTTTTAATATAGACAAGTATCCATGTGTCCATGCAATAGCCGCATGTAGGTACTTTATGCGGAAGCCCGAAACTGAGAGAGAAGAAAGTATCCAAATCTATGATCTCTGCTCAGAATATTATTTTACTCAGACTTGGTCATTGGCATATGAGAAAACAATATATTTAGTTCCACATGAGTCTGAGTGGAGTGTTCCTGCAGAAATTCAAGAATTGGGCGTATTACCTCCTAATTTTGTACCAAAACGAGGTAGAAATCAAGAGACACGATTTCCATCCCGCGGAGAACGTCGTCGTAAGAAGAAGAACAAGTACAACCCTAGAATAAACTTGGAGAGGTGGTTGCAGCCAGAAGATTACTAATTTCTTAACTTCTCTGTTGTCTGTGTATTTGTCGGTTGGTCCAACTGAGTACAACTGGTTCAACTTGGTAGTTTGACCAATTGGTTCAATTTAGTACAACTTTGTTTCGTTTGGTACAATTGGTTCAATTAGTACAGTTGGTTCAATTAGTACAACTGGTTCAATTTAATACAAATTTGTCTCGATTGGTACCATTGGAATTCTTCCAAACAATGTAAAGGTTTCAAAACACATAATGAAAAATTTAAAATGAATAGAACAAGAATTGTTTAACTTTTTGAGAATTTTCTAGTGTTTTTCCAGAAAACACTAGTGTTGTATAAGTACTCTTATGTAGTTGTCATACATTTACTAAGCGAAAGATACGAATACTATTAATTCGAACATATTGTATTGTAGAAACATCTTAACGGTGAATTAAATAAGGAATATCAGAAGTCCAACCACAAACCATTTATTCTTTATAGAGTCCATCCATAAAAATTAAAAAACTGTCAAAGTACAGCTATGTAGACCATTGTACAACTGGACAACAAAGTACATATACATCCATTTTTAAAAAAAATCAACAAAGAGTGGCGGGAGTTTTCAAAATTTATAAAAATTTAAAAATTTTGAATTTTTTAAATTTTAATTTAAAAATTTTGATTTTTTTTTTAATTTTTTAATTTTTTTCCCTATTTAATTTTTTTAATTTTTTTTCCAATTTAATTTTTTCATTTTCACTTGTCGATTTCTTGTCATTTTTCCTTGTTTAAATATTCTATTTGTTCTAAAATATAATCATTTAAATGTTCTAGTTGTTCTAAAATATAATCATTTAAATGTTCTACTTGTTCTAAAATATAATCATTTAGATGTCCCAGTTGTTCCAAAATACAATAACCTAATAAATCGAACAAAGTTGTTTCATAATACCAAAAATACCATACTACCATAATATCCTATGTTTCATAATACCATAACACCATAATACCAAAATATCAGTTCTGCTTCTTTTTTTGATCCCCAGGTGTATATCTATTTGGTGCTCTTTTCACCCGTTTTGCTCTTGTTTCTACTACACCATCTTTGTCCTTCCTCTTTGTCCCTTTATCCTGATCTTCATCATCATTGCTCTTTTCACCATTGCCTTCCTCTTCACTCTCACCACTACCCGCCTTCTTCTTCACTCTCACCACTGCCGCCTTCTTCCTCACTCTCACCACTGCCGCCTTCTTCCTCACTCTCATCACTGCCGCCTGCTTCTTCACTCTCATCACTGCCTATAAAAACTAAACAATTGCACCAGTTGGACCAAAATAAAATTAGTTTTACCTCAGGCGGGATAATGAATCCAGAAAATCCAGGTTGAGCTTTTGTTTTCAAAACTCCATTCATGTTCTTTACCAGCCCCTTAATCCCATCAATGCAATCATGGAACGTATAACGACCCCATGGAAACTTCTCACAAACACTCAAGTCATTGACAATTCTCAAAAGGAATGTGTCAACAGTCGGTTCATACTTATTCTTTGCTTTCAATATCTTGCATAGGAAATAAAGGACAGCCAATTTCTTCCTGTCCCCAGAGGTCTTCTTGTTCTTCAAGCTCTCAAGCATGTTTTCAACTTCTCCAATCTTTATTCCTTTACTTTTCTTAAACACCCTTTTTGCAAATTCCAACCCTCCCAACTTCTCCCAGTTCGCGGGATATTCTTTGCAATTGAATCCGGTTAAAAGAGCGTGCTCTCTGATAGAATACCTTATCAGCCTTCCATTCACCAAAAACCAACACTCTTTTTCTGCCTCGACACAAGCTGTGCGTAGCATAAGCATCCACATGCCTTGTACTTGGTGATTTCGCTGTATTGGCATGTGGAACACATGCTTAAACTGCTCATGCTCTCTAAACCATTTTAGTTCTTCCGGAAACTGTTCTAGAAACTCCACCGCCTGTTGCACATTACACCTTGTTCCTATCCTAACAGATTTGGTGTACTGACTTGGTTCAAAATACATTTTTTCTGGCTGCAGTGGGCGAGAATCTTCCTCATCACCAGAGCTATCATCAGTAGAAATATCCTGCAAATACAAAATAAAAAATACATTAATTCGTTAATAGTTGTACCACTTGTACCATAGACAGAAGTTATACTTGTACTAATTGTACCAGTACCATTTGTACCATGACCAGAGTTGTACAACTTGTACCATTAAAAAACCTATACATGATCTTAGTTGTACCACTTGTACCATAGACAGAACTTATACTTGTACTAATTGTACCAGTACCACTTATACCATGACCAGAGTTGTACCACTTGTACCATTAAACCTATACATGATCTTAGTTATACCACTTGTACCATGACCAGAGTCGTACCACTTGTACCATTAAAAAACGTATACATGATCCTAGTTGTACTACTTGTCCCAATACACAAACGTCATAGTTGTTATTAGATGTACCTTACTCATTTCATCTTCTTCAACATTATCTCTTTCAACAGAAACATCTTGAGATATATCCTGCAAAATAAATAAACAAAAAACAAAACTTTACAATTGATCTTAGATGTAATAATGGTCCTAGTTGTTCCAGTTGTACCTTAGGCGTGTTTTCATCTTCTTCTTTACCGCTCTCTCCTTCCTCTCCAGCACCATCATCTCCGACCTTTTCCTCTCCACCGCCTGAAGCATATACTTCGTCTACTTTGTCATCTACTATCTCTTCTTCGTTCTTCTTATCCAAATCGTTCTTAGTCCTCTTACCCTTACTCTTCCTCTTATATTTCACTTTTGTGTCACGTATCCCACTACCATCTCTAATTAGAACCATCACTGAACACACGAAACCAAACAAAGATGAGAAGAAGATGAGAAGAAATCTCCAAAAAGATGAGAAGATGAGAAGTCCAAAATCGAACCTAAATCCCTAATTTTAGATTCAAACTCGTGATAGAGAAAGATTGAGAGATACATTACCTCTTCAGATCGTTGGTGGAACACTCGCCGGGAAAGGACTCCGCCGGGAAGCCGTCGATTGTCTTCTTCGGTGAAGAATATGAGAAGAACAGCAATTTGTCCTTTCGTGTGTCGTGTGTCGATGAGGAGGCCGTCGATGAGTTAGAGATTTAGGTTTTAGGTTTTAGAGTTGGGCGGGTCAGGTTAGAATTTGGGTTTAGTTTATGTGGGCCGAATATGGGTATGGTATATTTGTAATTAAGCTAAACTACTACATTTTTTTGGTCTTTTAACATGGTTTTAGATATTAAAAAAAATAAAAAAGAAAAAGAAAATGGGAGAGTGGCAGTTATGATTGGCTTTTGCCAAAAGGTGGCAATAGAGCCATTGTTCCATATATTCTGTAAATTGTAGATACCAAGTTGCCAAGTGGATTAAAGAATCAATAAGTGTAGTTAAAATCTAAAGTGAGGAGTACCTTTTTTGTATAAGCTCTCCTAAAAGCGTAATGACAATACCGAACATTGCATATAATATTGATGTAAGAACACAAACAAAACCATATGAATGAAATTATTAAATAATGATATCAAATTCATAAAGATCAAACCTTTCTTCTTGTTCTCGTAATGACATCATGGAAAGATTTTCTAAGACACTACTAAGGGGTCTGCAAATTCATAAGCAAATAACGGTAATTTGTTCACAACAAATAAATTAATGAATCTATAATAATTCTAAATTACAAGTTACAATGTTTACATATTCACATGTAAAATGTTCTAAATTGAAAAATGAAAAATGAGTGAATCAATAAAGTAGTTATATTAAAACAAAACCAAGGAAAAAACGAGCATATCATATGATATGTCCACGATCATTTAGTTCAGTGTTGTAAATTGGTTAATTTCTTTAAAAAAATAATAAAACTAAAAAAAAAACTAAAGAATGCAATATTTTAATTTTTTTTAGAAATATATGTTCAAGCTACTAATTAGGTTGAAAAATTGTTGGTTTTTATGTAGGAGAAAGGAGAAGCAAGGCCATATCAACATCACACAACTATGCAATTTCATTTGCTTTCTCTATACTCCAAAGACAAAGAAAGCTTACAATAATAATTCATTAGCCGACTCTCTAACAGAACGAGCGAGAGTATCAGTTTTACAATTTAAAGATCGCAGAATTATATGGAGAGAAAGAGAGCAGAAAACAGAGCTTAACCTAGAAAAATTTTCTTGATCAGATTGGAATGCCGACCACTCTGCAGGTTCCATCATTACTTTTAGAACATCTTCACAATCTGTCACTATCTCAACTTATGTTACTTACTTGGATGGCCAGTAGTAATTCCATAGCCCAGAGCAAGCCTTCTACTTCTGAATGTATAGCATAAAGGCTTCTTCGTACTCCACATGCCCCATACATTCTCCCTCCAGTAAATCTAGGAAGCAAATCCAACCAAGTCTTAAGCATAGATATGAACTTTTCCAAGAGTTGTTCACAAAACATTGATAGCATGTGAAGCTTGGATTGGTAGTAGAAGGAGAAGCCACGAATGTCCACTTTGAAAAATGATTAACCACCTCAGGTTTTTGAGCATTTACCATCTCACTTCTAGCTGAGGACCACTCCTTATAATCAGCTTATGCATGTAAGACAATATCTCTTGGATCCCTGTCAATACTTGAAAAACAGTGATCATTTCTTGCTTTCCAAATATCCCAAATAAACCATGAGAAAATTTTGACATCTGCTATGTCTAGGATTCGCCATAATAAGTAGTCAAGATTATACAAAACTGAATTTCCTGGAAAAATATCAACCACAGAGGATATACATGAGAATGTCCAGGTTTGAGTTGATAGTGGGCATTCAAATAAGACATGATTAATTATCTCCGCATCAGCACCACATCGGGAGCATTGAGTGTCACACTTAATACCATGTTGGTTTAGATTCTGCTTCACATCGGTACACCCTAATAATATTTGCCATATAAAATGTTTTATCTTAATCGGGCATTTCATATTCCAAAAATTTTCCTTGAAGTGATTTGAAATTTGGACCAAAATGACCCACATCTAGAAATGATATTGTTTCCTCAATTTTGTATCCATATTTTACTGTGAAACGACCAGTTAGAGTAAAATGGCAACTCCAATAATCTGATCTCTTTCTCTATGGAATAACAATTCCCAGAATAAGTTGGAAATAAGTAGGTAAGTATTGTCTTAATATAGCCTTGCACCATGTCCCAGATTGGGGTTCAATAAATTGATCAATAAGATTCATATACAACATCGGGCTTATACCAGTTGTCAGACGATGTCTCACATCTGGAATCCAATGATCTTGCCACACAAATGCCATCTTCCCATCATCAATCTTCCTAATAATCTTTTTATTGACCAAGGATCTAGTTGAGGAAATACTCCGCCAGCCATATGACGGATTAGAATTCTTCTTAGCTGTCAATGGACATTGATTTTTATAGTATCTCCTCTTCATCATTTTTGCAAATAATGATTTATGAAATTACAATAAATGCCATAATTGTTTAGCCAGGGAGCTGAATTGAATTCCTCTAAAGCCCAAAATCCCAAACCTCCTTCGCATTTCGTTTACATAATTTCTTCCATTTCTTTCAATGGATTTTTGGTTGAAGTTTTTGTGTTTGACCACCATAATTTTTAAATGGCTGAATTCAAGTTCATTATTATAGTTTTTGGTAATCTATAATATGACATGACATATGTCGGTAGAGTCCTAAAGACATATTTGATTAAAAATTCTTTACCGCCTTTTGACAAAATTTTTGAGAATCAGTTGTTGATCCTCTCCTGAAGTTTCTCCCTAAGAAAGGTGAAAACTCTTGTTTTTAGCACCTACGTTCTTCGAGAGTCCTAAATATGATGCCATACCTCCAACCTGGTGAATTCCCAATATATGGTGAATTTCTGGTTTCTCGACATCAGGTAAAACGTGACCAAATTGGATTGACGATTTGTCAAAATTAATTTTTGTCATGGCATTGTTTTATACTCCTTCTGGATCCACATGATATGAGTAGTCTCTTCTTTATTAGCTTTACAAAAAATCAGACTATCATCATGAAGAAAGAGATGTGAAATGTTTGCGCTCTCTTTTGCAATGGAGATATCCGTAATCAACTTATCCTTCTCAACTTTTTTTATCTTAGAAATAAGAAGTTTCGTACATAAGATAAAGATATATGGAGACAAAGGGTCATCTTATCTTAAACCACGTTGTGGAATTATTTCTCCCCTAGATATACCATTTAATAAAACTGAATATACGTAAACTTTACTCATATCTATTTTAATACCCATAAATTTCATTAACTTTCTTCTATGAACCCTTTTCATTTTGAGTAATTGTTATTTTTTTCTTTTGGGTCTTCTATTCTTTTCAAATCTATTTTTTCTCCCTATTTTTTTCTTCTCTTTCATTTTGTGTGCTTTGCTCAAATTATATAAATAGAGTTTGGAAGAAAATGATTTTGGAATCATCAACTATGTAATTAATAATAGAGAATATTTATTACATTAATTTGTTTTTGGCATGAATGTTAAATTTTATACCTTTTTCAATTTTTTGACAGAAGGTTACAAAGATTAACAAGAAGTAGTTAAACACAAAAGCAAACTCATTAACTAAAAAATAAAAAAATTGGTACAACGTGTTTAGAAGTTGCCACGAGCAGATGGGTCAAAAGCAGCCCTTAAATGTCGCTTACCGTTTCTTCAGGACAAAACATGCTAAATATGGTTGTAGACATTTCGAAAGCAATCAACTCACCGGTAAAATAGGTCGCCACGATACATAAACCAAGAATACACCAAGTTCTCTTAAGAACAAGCCGCTAGAAATGAACAAGGGGAAGAGAGCTCGAAGAAGAGAAAAAAAATTACCCATAACTATTGATACTCTGAACACTACCAGTTTTATTATGATTTGTAGTTTTTGGATTCGGTTCATATTAGAATCCCACAAGTGAATATGCATCTCAATAATGATTCATTTTAACTTTTAGTCTAAATTTTGTTGTAAGTAACCAAAATTAACCATAATATTGAATGACTTATGGGACAAAAAAATGTATTTTCTTTTCCTAGAATGAAATATCTTTTATGAATAGGTGTATTAATAATGATAAGATTTTATATCATTTTGATGGTGTATGTGTAATTACACTTAAAATAGCACTAAATCTAAGAGAAATTAGAAGAACAATTTTATTCATAAAAAAAGGATGTGAAACTATACAGTATTTTTAAAGTTGATGAATTAGATTTTTCTTAAGACATAAATTTCATAATGCTTCTCATATCCCTTACTAATTTTAGTTCTTGATTTTAGAAGAGAAAACTATTAGAAATATTTAACAATAATAAATATTTCCTTCAAAGATTATGCTTATATGAGATGCCCGTTAATCTCTTCAAGAAGAAAGACTCAAAAACTCTACAAACCCCATTAAGACGAATTGGGCTAATCTCATAAAGTTTTAAGCCCATTAAGACAAAAAAAAAAGCTGAACAAGGTCAGTCCATATAAACATCTGTATTACAATTAGACTAACCACAATCTCTACACTGCACTTAACTTTGTTTGGTTTTGTAGGTTTGAAGATGGAGACTGTAATGAAGGAACGTCAAGTCTTCCAGATGTTGTTGTTCACAATGACTCATGCCTTGAGTGAGCAACAACTTATCTGCTAAGCTTCTCTTCAGCTTTACCTTGAAGCACCTTCACATGTCTGATTTAAAATTTTAATAGCAAAACTCTGAAGTTCTGGGTACTCGCTCGCCTTTTGAGTCCACCATTCAGCTGCAAAGAGATTCAAAAAGACAAAACAACTTTTTTCACTGATTCAACAACACAAATGTTAGCAAACAAAACAACTAAACCAAAAATCAACAAGTTCACTCACTTGGAGAGATTCCAAAGATCTGATCAGCTTTACTGGCCTCGTCAAAGCAATCTTTACCGAGTCTGTACTTATCAAGCTGTGTGGAAACCTTGATTTGAATGTGACGTTCTTTAACCACATGAACCACAGACTGTAGAAGGCCAGTGAAAACTTCTGAATCCAGATGGAAATCAGTTGAGTACAAAGCAGTAGGATTCAGAAAGTAACCAGCAGGAATGAAGAGGATTGTAAAGTTGCTTGCTCCAGATATCATCTATCACTTCCCATACTGTCGTGTAATCTATTTTCTTGTGATTGAATCCCTTTGAAATAGTCTCCTTTATGCCGTCCATAGTGTCATAGATAATATCCAACATGCTGACTCTCCAAAGTTGAGAACAAAAGCAGACCGATGAACCAGAGGAGATGTACATTTCATAACTCTTTCAACAGTTTCCCAAAAGTGGAATCATTTATCAGATTGAACATTGTTGTGCCCTCTCCTACATACCAATCAGATGAAGCAAACATGGACTTCAGGTTTTTCTTCGCATTGAAAATACTCTCAAGCGTTAGATACGGCTTCAGAAACTCAAATTCAGAGGAGATCACAGTTATGTCTTTTTCAGAACTGTGGAATCTGAAAATTTTCAAAGCCAAAGGATTGTTGTAGATGAATTCCCAAACGTTTTTAACCTTGTCAAGCACATCTTCAAAAGAACGCGTTTTCATTATCCTCACCAGCGTAAGATCGGAAACAGTGGGAGACTGTGTAAGACCAAAAGATTTCTCTATCATGACCTGCAAAAAAGTTTGCCAATTCCTCCAACCTAACCAACCGTTGAACAAGCAATTATCTGAACCACTTGCAAACTCCAACTTCCTCAACAAGCCCATTTACTAGCCCTAATAGGCAGTAGCGTCATTTGTAATATCTGAAACATCAACAGATTTCAGATACACTGGACCTGCAGGACAATCAGCAACAAAAATAACAAAATTGCGACCTTTCTCGTCAACCCAAGCATCCAACGAGATGCTGCAACCTGTGATCGCCCAGGAATCTTTTATCTTCTTTATACTATCATGCACTTCCTTCAATGCTTCTTCAAACATCCATCCATCTAAATCACGCGCATTAGGGATCTTAAACCGAGTTAAATTACCACCTAGAGTCACCATCTCTTTGAAGCTCGGAGAATCACAGCTGGAAAACTCGACTCCACTTTCAATAGAAGAACCCACCAATGAATCTTCGCTTCTTTCACGCTTAGGAACACTTCCCATTTGGAGTTCCCCCAATTTCCTTGGAATCTTTTTCCTCCATAAGTGTCTTCCAAAACATCTCTCTAACATTAGATGGAACTTGTTCGCAGGGAGTTACATTATCAAGAAGGAAATCTTATCAACGAAGATACGAAGAAGATTTAGTGGGATTCCGAAAAACTAGGAAACAAACTAATAGACTCTTCTTCTATAAAAGAGATCTCGATTGTAAACCAAGCTTTTCAGAAACTTAGGTAAAAGAATTTTAAATAGGGCTTGTCAATTGCTTTGGTTTAGGTTATTGGTTCTTAGAAGTGGTTTTTGGATCAATAGCTTTGTAAAAGTATTCGATCAGTAGAATTGTCTTTTGTATAAGAGAAATTCTAAATAAAAATGTAATTCTTGGTTAATATTAGTTGTTGCTTATAATATTCTATTTTCAATAAGATCAAAAGGCTCACAATTTTTTGACAAAAGAAACCACAAAAAAAAGCCTAAAACAAAACACATTCTAATTAGTGATTGGAACGCCATGAGAGTATACATGAGTTGCTCAGTGAAAGACTCAAAGTGTGGGTTCCGAAACAACGAAGCCGGAAGAGGAACAAAAATCACAAACCCTTTTCTTTGTGGTTCTTCTTCCGAAAAGAGAGGGGAAATGAAAGTGGAAAAGAGATTGTTTTTGGAATTTGCAATAAATTGCGTATATTTGTCTTAGTCATATTCCATAAATATCACAACAAACAAAAGGAACGCATAATTTAGCTTTTGTACCTTCACTTTGAGAGAGAATTTCATTGCTTTACCTTATACACAAAATGTAGATTAGACCACCTTCAATGAGGGGTTTTTTGGAAGGGTTTTTAAATTTAAAATATTATAAAATAATTAAAATAATACTATTTTAAAAAAACTCAAGAAAAATATTCTTAAATAAGAGTTTTAACAGCTTCTCCAACAAAGAGATGCTCATGTTAAGTTTCATATAATTAAAATATTATTCTTTTTTATTTTAATTTTTTTAATTTTTAAATTAAAAAATGTAGTGTCCAATAGAAAATTGGCACGTGGCAAGAACACATCTCTTAAAACTTTTATTTAAGAACCCATCTCTCTTGAGTTTCTTAAATCATTAATTATGGTATTTCATTTGATTTCCCCTTTTTCTTTAAAGCATTAATTTTTCTATTATGCTAAAATATTTGGTTGAAGATATATTATATTCTCAGCTTATTTTAATTGTCTGAAAAATAGTTTAACAAAAATAAAATATTAAACATGAGTCGATGATTAACGTATGTAACACAACATAATATTTTATTTTTATTTTTATGATCTTCAGTCCAATAAGTCCAAATAATTTTTCCATTTTAAAAAAAAAAATCATATTGGAGATTTCTAGTTTTCTTGGCTTTTATTCTGAAACAGATGGAATTTTGTGTAAATTATTAATCAATATTAATTTTAGAATGATAATATTTAGTTATTAAATGTTAATTTGTAATTACCTTTACTGCCTCTTTTGTTTGATAGAGAGAAGAAATGATAAACCTTTCATGATTTTAGGTATTCCCAAATCACATTAACTTCGTTTGGATTCAGCCAGTCTCTAAAATCATTATAAACAATCATATCAGTAAGTAATTTTGGATATGATTAGATAAAAATAATGTAATAATCTTCAGTCCTGATTTTGTTATCATACCTAAAAATTGATTTTTTTTTCTCATCAAGCAATTTTTTGACTTCTCTCAATTGAGTTAACTAATTACCATTTTCACTAAATTTAAAATACTTATTATAACATATGTTTATTGTGTATATGCATGTATATAGAATTATATATGTATATTTAAAATATATTCTAAATATAGAAATGTATTTAAAAAAAATTGCGTACCTGAAGCTCTTAGTTCTGCTATGAATATAGCGCACACAAAAAATCCTTCAATACACTCTTTATATATTCTGTATAGTAGATATATATGTATATTATATATAACAGTACCTTTTGGGTGACAAATGATCACTATGATCTTTTCTTTGGAATTTTTTGTATTGTTGTTGTACAACTTCATCAACGTCTATGCAATGAAAAAATAGGATTTAATTTAAGAAAATAAAAAAAAATTTACCAGTTGAATATTTTTCTCTCAAATACAATCTAACTATGAATTATGATATATCTATTAAATTTTGTTTATAATGAAAGAAAATTTCAAATCACCCACACGAACTAAGATACGTGCAATGCATCAAGGACCTACGAAATTTTTTTATGATGAAATAATTTCAGAAACTACAAAAAGAAATTATTAATATATAATATTTTGGTTGCAATAACATATATTTTATATTTTGTATATAATATAAATTATTATTATAGAGTTATGATGATTTGTAAATAATTTCAAAATTTTATATTTGTAACTGAAATATCATATAATTTGCGACAAATAAATTGAATAAAATTTTTGTCACAAAACAAAATCACAGTGTAAATTTTTTATAAATAAAATTAGTAATAAAAATCGTATATATACATCACATATTTGTAGTCAATATTTATAAGAAATAATGGTTCAAATAGAACGAAACTATATTCTAATTACCAAAACAGTTTTTGTTCTTAAAAAAAAAAGAGTAAATGGTGTAATTACGATTACACCCTTGAAAAAAAGTAAAATTTTCTTCTTCTGCTTTCTTCTTCTCTGGTTAATTTCACAAAACAAAAGAAATCTAACTGTTGTTAACCTCTCTTTCTTTTCTTCGTTGTCTTACTCATCATCTTCGTCATCTTACTCATTGTCTTCTTCGTTGTTTCTTCTTACTCGTTGTCTTCTTCTTCTTCTTACTCGTCGTCTTCATTGTCATGTTCTTTATCAAAGGTAATTTTCTTCTTTTTCTTATTCTTCTTCGTCTCATCTTCTTTTTCTTCTTTTTCGTGGCGACATTTGGGTTTCTCTTCTCGTTTACGTAGACATTGGGTTTGTCGATTTCGCGACATTTGGGTTTCTCAATTTCACGACATTTGGGTTTTTGTTCCTCATCTTCTTCTTCTATGTTTATCAAGTAGAGTTCTTCTCGGGTCGAGCCAATGTGATATAGTTCGTAACTAGTTGTGAGGGTAAGTGTGAAGTGTAATAGAGATAGGCTTAGTGTAGTAGAGTTTGTCTGACGTTTGGTAGAGATAGGCTTAGTGTAGTAGAGTTTGTCTGACGTTTGGTAGAGGTAGGTTGTAGTGTAGTAGAGTTAGTCTGACGTTTGGTAGAGTTAGATTGTAGTGTGGTAGAGTAGAGTTAGGTTGTAGTGTGGTAGAGTTGGATTCCGTGTAGTAGAGTTAGTCTGACAATTGGTTGAGTTAGGTTGTAATGTGGTAGAGTTGGCTTGTAGTGTGGTAGAGTTAGGTTGTAGTGTGGTAGAGTTGGATTCCGTGTAGTAGAGTTAATCTGATGTTTGTATAATTATGTTGTAGTGTGGTAGAGTTTGTCTGACGTTTGTAGAGTTGAGTTCTGCGTAGTAGAGTTGGATTGCAGATTACGATGATTTTGTGGAGATTGTTATAGTGTAGTAGAGTTTATTTGCGTGTAATGGATTTGGATTTTTAATGTTTATCGTTTGTTTTCATCTTTAGATATGGCTAAGAAGAAGTATCCGGAGAAGATTTTCAGACACGATCTATCGGTGATGAAGAACCTGAAGCATTAACCATTATTGCAATCTTAAAAACATCAGTAATATGATCTCGCCCTACGAGGTTTTCTCTACACGAGTTTTCGGAAATCACGCAGTTTAATTGCGATAACTTTGAGGAGTCTTCTAATGTGGCAGATGTTGCCCACGGAGAGTTTTAAGAAGAAATGGGTTTAGGGGTTGGTGAAAAAAATGAAGCCAGGAATGTCATAGCTTGACCTCGTAAACCTGGTGCATTCTCCCTGAAAAGGGTAAACAAACACAGAGGGAGTTAGTCTGTATGGAAGACGTGTTACCGAAAGAGACTCGGGCACAAGTACTCGCTGAGAACCAAGTAGAGTACATTTACAGTATGATAGAGTTCATTTCAAATATAGTGGAGTTCATTTCAAATATAGTAGAGTTCATTTACTTGTATGGTAGAGTTCATTTACCATATAGTAGAGTTCATTTACCTTATACTGGAGTTCATTTTCAAGTATAGTATAATTCTTTTACCGTATAGTAGAAGTTGATTTACAAGTATAAGTAGAGTTCATTTGACGTATAGTAGAGTTCATTTACCGTATAGTAGAGTTTATTTGATCTTATAATAGAGTTCACTTATCGTTAGTAGAGTTCATTTTATCTTATAGTATAGTTCATTTACCGTTTTTTATTCTTACAAGTACCCCCTTTCCTAGGATGTTCCATTGTCAAGAGGATTCATAAGAATGTGGTTCATTATCCTCGTGTCTATAATCTTTTTGGGTTGATTCCTAAAATAAAAAATACTTCAGCTACTCCGACTATGTGTTGTATGAATTGTAAGTATATATTTCCCTTTGACTATGTGCTGTGTTACATACAAATTCGTCGATTATTTACAAATTTGTTAATTTGTGCAGGGACAATACGGTTGACGGGAACCCGATTCCAATTGCGGATTTCTATCTCCGCTTGATCCCCCACAACAGAGGTGGCATATCCCTCAATATGGCTGGCTACACGATAGTGTAAGTTCAGTATAGTATAGTTCAATAATAAATGTATGGTAGAGTTAATTTTGCTGTAGTAGAGTTCATTTAGAGTACTAGTAGAGATAATAGAGTTATTTTACTCTTTTTACTATAGCATATGACGTCCAGGATGAATCTTTTTGGGCAACGATCGTTGCAAAATCCAAGCCCATATATGAGTAATCAGATTGCTTTCCTCGATCCACTGTTTTGTGCTTTATGGTGTCACACGTACATAAGGGATTTCGTGGGACATGAGGATAAGTACTCGTGGTCCAATGAGTTTAAAGATATCTTCCAGGGCATTCAGCCTACATTCTGTGCCACTCACAAGCAGTTGATGAGAGACGTGGACACGATCTACATTCCTCATAATATTAATAACAACCATTAGGTGGCTGGGGAGGTTAATCTGTTAAAAGGGAGGGTTCGCATATACGATTCCGACCCAATTTGTAACATCGCTGCTACAATGATAGAGTCATGCAAGTAAGTTACTCAAATTCAGTATAGTAGAGTTCATATACCATGTAGTAGAGTTCATATACATATATAGTGGAGGTGGTGGAGTTCATTTTCTGTGTACTAGAGTTCATATAGTTCATATACATGTGTAGTAAAATTCATTTACCTTGTGGTGTAGTTTATTTTCCGTGTATTAGAGTTCATATACATGTGTAGTAGAGTGCATTTACATGGTTCTCCTTTTTTGTAGGCTACATGTCGTGATGATTCTGAAGATGATCAAGTGTTTCTCAGCCGAGAAGATGCGTCCACACATTAGCGCGACTCAATATAAGATTTCACGTGTTCTTAAGGGCGTACCACGTAATAAACAGTTAGGCGATTGTGGCGTGTACGCTCTCAATAATATCGAATGTTTGGCCATCGGATACAACTTTGAAGGTCTTACTGATAAGTACATCGGTTTCCTCTCGGTTGAAATAGGCCATTGAATTCAGAAAGGAACTTCTGGTAGAAGAGGCAATTGCTTATAGTGATCAAGAACCCGCACAATTGTGTGATAAGAACGCCCTCATCACAACATCCCAAGACCTCCTGCTGGATTAGTAGATTTGTATAATCTATATATAGTCTTAGAGTAGTATATTTGTATAGTTGTACATGTTTTTAAAAACATGGTATCACAAAAAAGCGATCTTTTATACGCTTGAAGGACCAATGTTACTTGGCTTTGGTCCTTTGATAGTATTTATATGGATATATAGGTTATTGACAACAAATTAACTCTACCATTCGAAGACCATATGTGATCTAACTCTACTATTCGAAAGACCATACCTGACGTTATACCACTTGCAGGAACACATATTCTCAGTCAAATTGACTAAATGGGAAGATTTAGATCATGTAACAACAGCCTGGTGTTCGTCTATATCCTACACATTGTAATGTCTAGCTTCATCGACCCTTGTCTGTCATTTAACAAATAAGATGTTAACTCTACTACGAAGGAGCTAACTCTACCAAAAGGCAGTGTTAACTATACTACGAATGGATAAATGAGAGTACTAACTCTACTACACGAGTGTTAACACTACCTTTTGGAGCTTCTCAATAGATGTTGTTAGAACAATAGATGTGAGAGTGGCCTTCGTCTTCCTCTTCATTAACCAACGTGCTAACATCACCCTAATTGCATCTACAAGCTGCACAATGAGGAAAATTCTTGCCTCTGATAACGCATGATTGATTGATTCTGTAATGTTTGATGTAGTGAAATTGTATATATTTCCGGGAAAGTAAACTCGACTCGACACCCGCACGTTAGCGTTTATGAAGTACGCGTGAAGCTTTGGATCTAACGCCTGAATCTGAGCAAGTATAGCGTTGAATTCATCGACCCTAAAAATAGTGGCAGCTTTCTTGAACAACTTAAACGGCTCGCCACCTCTAAATTTTGACAAAATGTTCTTACGTAGGTGGTACGTGCAAATAGCCCGAGAAGAAAGTGGGTACACATTTTTTATGGCTTTAACAATGGATTTGTGCCTATCTGATATGATGACAAGTTCTATGTCATCAGGACGGTTGAGCTGTCTAAAAAACCATTCCAATGATTCGTCATTCTCGGTATCAACTACACCGAAAGTCATAAGAAATATGTTGAACTTACCGTCTTGCATGGTAGCAGTTAGTAGAGTACCTTTATATTTTCCTTGCAAAAATGTACCATCAACAACAACATCCTTCCTCATGTACGGAAAACCCCTAATACTTGCGTGGAAGGCGATGAATATAAACTTAAGCCTGTCTTGCCCATTTACTTCGAGCTTTATTAGGGTTCCGGGATTCGCTCTTCTAATAGAAAACAAGTACGAGGGAAGTTCTTTGAAACCACTTTCAGAATTGCCTGTAACTAAGGCTCGTGCTTGGCTTAGAGTACGGTGTGTTTTCCAGTACTTTATTTGTATATATTGTAGTTATGACGACGTCAACTCTACTACGAAGGAAGATTAACTCTACTACGAGGAATTTACCGGACAAAGAAACAACCACCGTCGTCGACAGGTGAAGCTCGCACTCTCCAATGACAGTTTGATACCCAACATTTCACATCCAACACTATCTTCGATGAAGCAACAATATTGAAGTCAAACCTCTGTAAGACAGAAAGAATCTTTAGCCTCGTCATGAGTTCTTTTTTTTATGAGTATCATTGCCCAACAACCAATGCTAGTAGTAACATTTCTATGTCTAAATACTCAGCATTCAAATCCAACCCCATTGCTTTCTCCGAGAGGTTTTTATTCTTTTTTTCCTTCAATCTTTTACGAACACTGATATAATCTTCATCATCCGAGCTTGCGCCATCCATATCATCGCAATAGTCGAATCTGAATTCCACATCTTCGTCCTCAGCATGTTCAGTTTCGTGTTTCACATTTTCCAGTATATGCTCATTCTTTGTTCCACCTTTACTAAACAACAGATCAACTACGCCACACTTTTGACCAACTCTACTAAAAGGGTTATCTCTACTAGACGAATGATCAACTCTACTAAACGAAGGATCAACTCTACTACACCAAGGGTCACCTCTATTATACGAGGCATCATTGTTCTCCCACTTACAATAGAATTTCTCGTCACTGTTACATTTACCGTTACTACAGTGACCTTTTTCAGGGAAACTCGATGAAACACGAGATCTAGTGGAAATTTCGACACATAGACGCATTGCTTCTTTACGAAATTGTTGCACACACACTTGCAATTATCTTTCGTTACTTACAATTACAAGGGGAGTATCTTATGGTAGTGAATGAATGACTACATTTGGCATGTAGCTTAGTAGTTTACCTCATGACATTGTTCATCCAAACCAAAATCAGCATAAACCATCTCCATAAATTTGTCGAACCTTAAATCTTTACGAATGCCTATGATCCGACACCCGTAGGACTAGTCCACCGAAAAAATCCATCGACTTTCCTTAAAACTCCAAATCCCATAAACCAAAATGATATGATCCATAGATCCAAACAGAAAAAGCAAAGGAGCTTGGAAGAAGCAGTACAATGAAGGACCTTGGAAGAAGCAAATGAGCTTCAAGAAAGCTACAATGACGTCACTTATGGAGGCAGTTAGGGTGCGGCAGATGAACTAATAACTGAGGGGTAAAATCGTAATTTAAGCTCTAAATTGGACGTAGGCTAAGTTTTCAAAATCAACTCTACTACGAAGGTCAGTAACTCTACTAAACACACTTTAACTCTATCACTAGTAAAACTTCTTAACTCTATCATGCACAGATTTTTATCACAACTCAACTATACTACACACACTTAAACTCTACTCCGCTAGTGTAGTAAAGTTGATTAAAGCGTGAAATCCAACTCTACTACATTGAAATTCTAACTCTACTATACACAAATTTTAATTCATGTCAACTCTACTAAACACAATTTAACTCTACTACGTTGCACTCCGTTAGTGTGGTAGAGTTGATTAAAGCGCAAAAATCAACTCTACTACGCTGGAATCCTAACTCTACTATACACGATTTTTCATTCATGTCAACTATACTAAGCACACTTTAACTCTACTACGCTGGAACTCTAACTCTACTATACACGATTTTTAATTCATGTCAACTCCACTAAGCACACTTTAACTCTACTACGTTGCACTCTGTTAGTGTAGTAGAGTTGATTAAAGCGCGAAAATCAACTCTACTACGCTGGAATTCTAACTCTACTATACACGATTTTTAATTCATCTCAACTCTACTAAGCACACTGTAACTTTACTACGTTACACTCCGTTAGTGTGGTAGAGTTGATCGCTTACGTGGCAGATTTCATTAATGACATTTTCGTAAATACATTTTTTTTTACTCATTAGGGATGACAAAATGATATATATAAAATTTAAAAAACTATTGTAATAATTTTCAAACATTTGTTCTACTTAATGTACCCAAATTCATACATAATGTAGACGGGATACTCAATCCTTGATTAGGCAAATGAGTGGTCTAATATGCATTTATCACCTGCCACTAGAATAAAAGTCATTTACAAATTTACCTAACTTCAATAATTATCACCTTAATTTAACAAATCACCCTATTTATAATCACAAAATGTTAGATACCGATTTAAGAAGTAGACAAGTGTAAAGAGTGGAAATTTTTTCTCTCTCTCGACGTACTATAGCAAAGTGCGAAGAATCACCATCGGTTCATCCCGTTGTTCAATCTACTTCTTCATTGTTCTTCTCCTCCGTTCACCGTTTCTCCGCCACCACATCACCTTCTACGCCGTTGTGCGTCATCACCATCATTTTCTAATCTGTTGCTTGACTTAACATCTCTACTCTTAATGGAATCGACTCTGAGACCCAATGAAACTGTGCCACATTGTCCATGTAAAAGCTCACCCTCCCACATTGTCTGTCGAGTCTCTTCTCAACATTGTCCATCTCGACTCTACTCCTTGTGTGATGTTGATTCTCTTATGCCCTCACCAAGTAGAAATTTCGAATTGTGCTTTGATTTTCCAGCTCAGGTCTCAAAAAATCCAGAGGTTGCAGAAAGCTCGGATTTGTTGGCTTCTTCAATCCCGTCTTCATCAAGGCCAAGGAGCATGGAAAATGCCTATATCGACTCAGCCGGAGCAATCAAAAATCATGTCGAGTTGTTCCACTCGGGAAAACCCAGATATTTCCTCACAATTAACTTCTCCTGACTTGTGGCCAGAATTACATGATGGTAATCACAAATCTTCCCCTAGTTCAAAAGTTGATACGGTGAGAAAAGAATCTCACGCACTTTTACAAAATATGTTTGAAAAGTTATCAAAATCTGAAGTCTCCTTTGAGGATAAACTGCGCTTTCCTTGGGCTTCTAGGATGAAACCTCTATCGAGCTACTTCTCCAATCTACTTGGATTATGGAACTCCTGAGGTAATTATTGCAAATCACATTCTTCTTCAGGGTTTGGAAAATCATAATGAATATGTGTTGTGACAGTTCTACCGTTGCAGTCTCCCTGCAAGAGGTTTAGTCCATGCAATAGTTAATAGACTATAGAAAATCAAAAGTCTTCAGTCATCAACAGGGACTTCTTATCTATTTTACTTACCTGATGAAACTACTAGACTTTGGGTCTTGTAGAGAGGCTTGTGGCATGTTGATGACTGTCTAATGTTTGTAGCTCCTTGGACCCCATCACCGAGTCTAGCCCCGGTTTGGGTTACACTAAAGAATACTCCAAACTCTTTGTACTCAATCCCGGGAATTAGCCATATAGCTTCTGGATTAGGTGCACCAATGATCACAAGCAAGCCAAGGCTAGATCCTATGTTAATGGGAGAGGCTAAAATCTTGGTGGAAGTTGAGCTAAATAAACTATTTCCTCAAAAAGTTGCTGCTAAAGATGAAATGAGTATTGTCTCCATGACTGATGTGGAGTCTACTTGTGTACCTTCAAAGTGTAGTAGATGTGGACAGTTAGACACAAAGTGAAGTGTTGTATTCAGTCCCTAGTGCAACAACCAGGTACAACCTCACGATTAGGAAAGTTGCATTCGGTATTTTCAGTAACCCAACATATCGAGTCTGTTTTAGAAGTTGATAAGGGTACTGAAAGCACTATACAAGAAAAATTGATTGATACTGTCCCATTACCTATGGATAGTACTTCACCTAAACTCTCAGCCAATAAGGCTACACATCTACGGATATGGTTCCCCCTAGTCTGGTACATGACTCTGGCTCAAAGACTCAAGAGACTTCATTATACAACACAAACTTAAAAAATCTACATAATCCCTCAAATTAAATTAATTGCCATTATTGCGTTTTGTTAACAAAAACAAGCGCTTTCAATACCAGTGTTTGCTCGAAACAAAATTTTTAATTCAGCGTTACCCAAAATACATAACCCAGAATTTTATTAACCCATTACTTTAATTAAACCAAAAATTTTAATTTATTTAAACTTAAAATTAGTGTTGATTTTGGTGATCAAAGACAACAAATTTGGCCACGGAAGCTTAAGAGAATTTGAAAGAGTTTGACAGTGAAAGAAAGTATAATAGAATCACCATTTTTATTGAAAAAATCGTCTATTGTCTTTTACATTTCGGGTCATTTTATAAAGCACAATTAAGAAGAGAAAGAAAAAAAAAGATGACTCAAGGGAAGGGACCAACAACGGTCATGTTGACTCTTTTTGACCATTGGGACCACTTTCCTTAGGACCACATGTCTTCCAACGGCTATAAGGTCCCTCCCACATGCGTTTCCTGCTTGTCACAAGTAGACATACCACAAAGGACACAAGAGCCCTAGCGCTCTAGTGCTCTGGAACTCCCGCGCCCTAATGCACTCGGACCCTTCACTCCCTCGCTTTGTACGAAAGGCGAGAAGAAATCTTCTCCACCACATCTCAAAAAGTCTTCTTATTGATTAGCTTATGTAATATGGGCATTCCAAGATATTTACCCAAGTCACAAGACTTCTCGATTCACTTCAAATATTAATCCGTGATGCTAAATCACGTTATACATTATTTGAGAAAAATATTTCAGACTTCTCATAACTGACTCGTTGACCAGTTGCTTCACAAAAACACCAAAAACGATCTAATCACGTTAACCTGAGCAACCAAAGCCTCATCAAACAGAATGAGATCGTTTGCAAAAAAAATATGCAATAGGGATGGCGCAGCGCGAAAAAGCCTTATTGGTTTCCATTCCTTCGCTGCCACTGAAAATCAATCTGATTCCACAAACGTACAATGCATAGAACAAATAGATAGGGTGGCAACAGATCGCCTTGTCAAAGTCCTCGCAGGGGTTTGAAGGGTTCTGCTTGTTCACCATTCCAGAGTAGTGTCATTGACGGACCGGAGACACTGAAGAATCCAACATATCCACTTCATCGGTAAACCCGCAACTTGGAGAGTATTCTCAAGGAAATCCCATCTAATATAACCAATACTTTTGCTATTGTCTTAAACAAGACATTGCACAAGGTAATTGGCCGAAATTGCATAACCTGCTCTGGTTTTGCCACTTTAGCAATCAGAATAAGTAAGGCATCATTCGCACCAGGTGGTAAAACTCTCGATTCAAAACAATCAATCACAAATGGACAAACTGAAGCCCCGCAGTCTCCCAACACTGCTGATAAAATATTGACGAGAACCATCTAGACCACGAGCTTTGTAACTACCCTTACTTAGCAGTGCAACCTCCACTTGATGAAACGGAAAAGGTTTATTCAACGATACCAATTCTTCACTTAAGAGACTCGTAAATCCAAGTTGCAGCAGATTCACAACATGTGCACTCACATCGGACATAGAACACAGATTATATGATCACCACGTGTAACTGGCACCAACTGCGGATACAACGACGCATGATCCGAGGTGAGAAGGAAAGATGTGACACTTTTGCCTCTTGCCACTTTAGCCTAACCTGAATACAACAAAGAATCCGATCTAGCTTTTTGGCCACAAAAATTGACTTCGACCTCACACGTCTCCAAGTAAACATATTTCCCATGAATCCTAAAGCAATGAGTGACGACTCATTAATCCCTTCACCAAACGTTAGTGAGTCTGAAGACGATCTATTGTTATCACAAGTCTCACAATCGAGTTAAAATCACCGCCTATCAACAAAGGTCCGAGACAATATAACAAGCATAAGCGACCCCAGAGACTAGTATGCCTACTCTCAAAGGGTGCAACATAAACCACAATTAGATTGACCAACCTCATATCCATTCTTAATAGTGACATGAATGAATTGATCACAAGGTTCCATCATTATCACCTCTCCAAAGCTCAGATTTCCATAGAAGCCAAATTCCTACACTTTAACCTCTAGTATACACACAAAATTCATTTTCTATACCCATCCTTCTACAAATACGAGTAGCACAAGCGCCTTAGACATGAGTCTCTAACACCGCCAACATATTTGTAGTCCCTTAGAAACCACCGGGTTCAAACATTAGTCGTTGTTGGATACCTCCATTGAAGGGCTCCAGATTCTTTAAAATGTGGCCAGGTAACCATCTGCACTTCTGGTTCAAAAACAACAACACTCGGACCTGTGTTGACCTCAGTAACAGATTGTATCTCCATTGCCTTCTCGCCATAACCCCTAGAAGAGTTTCCACTAATTCGATCAATGTCTTCACGATAACTATTGATTTAACGAACCAAATAAAAGTCATCGCGATGGTCTTGTTGGTTTGTGAATCTTCGCCTTTGGGCTGCTTTTGAACATCTTTGGCCCATTAACCTAAACATCTTTATTCCCACCTATCTTCGAGAAGTTGGGCCTTCACCCTCTAGACTCATTTCTTGGCCCAAAATAGAAGCCTTATTCATCACTCCCTCGCTTTCACGCTAAACACCATATATCTTTTTTTAAGTTCAAATTTTCCTTATTCGTTACGGAAGATATTTCCACCCCTTCATTTTGGTAATTAGAGTCTCTTAAGCTAGTTTACCAGATCTGTTATCTCTTCAAATTTGTCCTGATTTGAGAATCCTGAAATATCTTGTAATTGTTTCCGCCGAGATAGCTTCGACCCTCCAACGCCTGAGCTTGTCCCATGTCACCGAAGTTTTGAACTTCGAGCGAGAACATTTGACACAACATTAGTTTTCTCAGGACCCATCGAAGGAGAATTCACTGGCTTAGAGATTTGTTGTTAAAGATAAAGCTGGGTTTTACGAAATGGTGAACATTTCCCTAAACAGTCAGGTAAAGAATTTCAGTCAATGAAGCAACAAGACAAAGTGTTAGAATTAAAGGTTGTCTGAATGATTGGTTCAAAGTTATTGTCATTCACACCCAAAATGTGTGAAGTACAGATAGTTGAAAAAAATCATAGCTACGCAAATGATGCTCGCCTCCTCTACAGAAACAAATTTGCAGTCCTGCAATTGCTAGGTAATAAAGATAAGGACATTTTTCCTATTTCTTTTCTTTACTCAAATCTGTAAAAGGAGTTTCTTGTAGTCCTTTGTAATTATCCAAAAACAAAGCGAAAAATCAAAAAGCATTGTTTTATTCTCAGATTTTTTTATAAATCGATGAAAAAGAAGATGAAGCAAGTTATGAGAAACCGATTTTTGATAATAAGAATAAGAAGAAACCGATGGAGATTAGAATGAAGATGAAGCAGTTGCTGAAACACAAATATTCTGATATTCCTGCAATTTATTCTTCTCCCAAGACGAAGAAGAAAGGGCTGAGTGAAGGAGTGTCCTCCTACAAAATCGTCCAAACAGGAGAAGAAACTAATTCTTCTTATAAGGACAAAGATGAACCTATCACAAAACTGACCAATGAAGAATCTGATATAGAATTTGGTTTTACTGATTCTGATTCTGATGTTCCTGTAATTTCTCATTCCCCAAAGACGAAGAAGAAAGGTCAGGGTGAAGGAGCGTCTTCCTCCATGAACGTGACACGACCCAAGACTCCTATGTGTTCCTACCATTTATTATTATTATTATTATTTTATAAGAGACTCCCATTGCAGATACTCTAATTTCAATTAGTTCACTACGAAAATGAAGAGTTTAAATGGTAAATACTTAAGAAGGAACAACGGTGGTGATGAAGGGGTATTGCTAAATCCCATGATGAGAGATGCTGGAAAAGTGTCGAAACAAATATGGGGAATTGATCAATGGTAGGAACTAAATCAACAAGACAAAGTGTTCAGGTTGAAGATTCTCTGAATGATTGGTTAGAGAACTCTTATATTTTCTAAGGGATGGTTCATGTGGTGAGAGTTCGTGAAAAGAAATCATAGATAAATGAAGTAAACTGTCAATGAACTTTTGGTTTTCATGTTCTTACAATTTCTTTTTCTCCCAAGACGGAGTTCATCAAAAATGGAGATAAAACTAATTCTTCTGATACAAGTTTGGATGGTATTTATTTATTATGATGTTCCTATAATATCTACTTCCCCAAGACGAAAAAGAAGTGTCTTCCTCTATTAATGTGACACGGCCTAAAACTCCGATGCTTCAAAGGATTTGGAGTGAAGATTCTTTGAATAATTGGTTTGAGAACTGTTATATTTTCGAAGAAATCGTTTATGTGGTGAGAGTTCTTGAAAAAAAAGTCAAAGTAGAATAGAGTAAATTGTCTATGAAGATAATGAACAATTTGAAACAAAAGTGTAAGGTTGTTCAAGCGAAGAATTTTGAATGCACTAATATGAAAATCAATCTGTTCCATGAATTACAATATTTATATGTAATTTGATTTATATATGCAAAGTTATATAAACTTTATTTTGCTTAGCATATTAAAATAATTTTTATAACCTATTTTATACTATACAACTGATAATGCCTCGATGAAATATAACTTTTTGACATGTTATTCATTAGCTTTTGACGCATTATTATTATAAATTTATTATTTTACTTTTTATTTATGTTTATTTAAAATTTTTAGACCCATCTTTGTCTTTGTGTTATAAGATATTATTTTTGAAATGTTATTTTGAATTTTTAAAATTCTATTGGGTCTAAGAAACTATATACATGATTAAATTATTTTTATATTTTCCATGAATTTAAGAATCTTATTCATTTTAAAATATTTTTATGAAATTTCTATAATAATTTCATATCTCTATATTCGATTTATATAGATTTGATTACAAAACTTTATAGTAATGAAAGTCTTAGAAAAGTTGTATTACATACATAGATACCATATATACATATGTTACACGGTCAGAATAAGTAAATATTTGTTTTAGGAATTTATGTTTAGTGATATGATATATATTTAGTTATATTTAGAAAATATATATCAATATTATTTTAAAATGCTATCCCAGAATTTAATTTTATATGTCTAATAAATCTAAACCTTGAAATATTGTAATATATGATATATAATAATTTTATTTTCTATTTAAGATAAAAATATAAATTTTTGGTTATATTAATATTTTAAAATATTATTTTAATTTGTCAATATTTAAGATATTAAAATAAGTTAGTGAATTATATATTTTAGAATAATTATTTCATGTTATGTTTTATTATAATTTTATGTTTTAAAATAATAAATATTTTAAGTTAAGAGATTTAGAAAGAAAATATTTTAGTATATAAATATGGAATGTTAAGATTTAATGTTTGTGTATCATTTAATTATAAAATGAATTATAGAGTGCCAATATATATATATATATAAGTTATCTTTTCTATAATTTTAGTGTTTACTAATTGTTTAATGGTATTTACTGTAATATAATATCATTAAAGTTTATAATGTTAAAATGCTATCGTTTTATTATATAGAAGACTTGTATTCTGTATTTTTTTAGTTTTGAAATAACTGATGTATCTTCAGTACGTGATCATCAAGTAACGGATACCGAACCAGAGGGTATCATCACGAACCAGGATTCTGAATCGCAAGTACTTGGTTTAACTAAACAAAGTCTTTTATTTGAGTAATTTTTTTAATTTGTCTTAAGCATAATAGGAGAGAATTGGTCTTTCCTTGTGTTGAGGAAACCATCTTTCCCACATTTTCCATTTACCTCTTTTGTAGGAGTTGATCTCCAATATGTGTTGCTCTCTTTTTATTCTAATGGAAAAACCAAAATAAGTAGTCTTAACTACCAAACAACAATTTTTCTTAAGTTTTCTTTTCATTGCTTTGACTGGGACCAACAATTGGTATAAGAGTATTTTTTTCGGATTATTGTGACATGAAGCCTTATTAGGAGTCATGGTCAAATAACAAGGAAAGGTTATCAGACCTGGAAACAGGTCTGGGAATGGTACATGATGAGATCTCGCCGGATGAATGATGGGTTCACGGACGAAATTTCGAGGAATGGAGGAATCCTTCAGGCATATGTTATCAGAAGCAATGACAAGTATTCGTGAAAAAGGAGTCAGTGTGCCGAGGGGAGGTACGCAAACCGAAGCAAGAGCCGAGAACCGTGAAGGTGGCACCAAGTGTGAATGGGGCGAGTTAGGAGATCGGAGGGTCATCATCCTTCCCGCCTTCGTTCAGAGAGGAAAGAACAGTAACCCCTACCTAGTTGGGTCCTATCATCGACAACTAAAGCTGGAATTCCCAAGGTTTCAAAAAGGAGACCCGACATCATGGATCAGTAAGGCCAAACAATACTTCGCCTACCAGGAGATGCCAATGAAAAGAGGGTCAGCTTTGCTTCGTACTACCTTGAAGATGAGGCTAACGAATGGTGGCAGGCCACATCAAAGGCTCTAGTAGAAGAGAGAATACCGGTTTCATGGGAAGTATTTGAGGAAGAATTGTGGGCCCGATTTGGACCTATTGCGGCATAAGATTTTGACGAAGCTCTTTCTAAGATAAAACAGATTGGTACCATGAGGGAGTATCATCGAGAGTTCGAGAGACTTCAGAATAAAATTCACAGGATGGACTCAAAAAGCGTTGACTGGTTACGTACATTGGGAGTCGTAAGGATTCTATCGCTGATGGCATCAGAATTGTTCCAATCCAAGACGCTGAAATCGACTATCGAGCTGGGCTAGGATGTGAGATGAACAAGTGCAACGCAGTCGATGGAGGAACCCCTTTCCTCATCGGGGGTGATCGAAATCCACCGGCGAATGAGAGTGCGGAAGGACCACCAATCCGAAAGGATACCACGACGATGACTCTGAAACGCTTGAGTTGGGACGAGATGAAGCGGAAGAGGAGTCTCGGCCTCTGCTTCATTTGCGACGAAAGATACACTCCAGACCATAAGTGTCAAAAGTCACAGCTGCTGCTGATGGTAGGGAAGAGGACGAGGATTCTGATTCGGAGGAAGCGACGGAGGTCGAGGCAACGAAAATTACCTTGCACGCCCTGAATGGGGTGGGATACGCCACAGACTTTGCGCACTGCCAGTGAAGATCAATCGGCAACAATTGTAGTGTTGATTGATAGCGGGTCAACCCATAATTTCATCAGTGCCAAAGCAGCTAACAAGCTGAATCTACCAATCGCGACCACCAGAGCCTTTCAAGGTCCGCATCGCCGACGGCCATCCGCTTCGGTGTGAGGGAGTCTATCGAGTCGTGGTCACCGTGATCAGAGATCTGAAATTCACCATCGAGTTCAATGTGTTACCCCTAATTGGTCTCGACGCCGTTTTAAGATTTCATTGGCTTTCTCAATTGGGCCCAACTCTCTGTGATTGGAAGGCTCAGACGATGGAGTTTAAGTGGGTCGGCCAGACTGCCAAGATCCAAGGCCTTAGCAACAGACATATCTCGCAGGCAGAATCCACAAAAATGGTGAGAGAAGCTCGAAGTGGGCCAGACCTATTTTGCTCTCAGTATTCAACCGATGACAAACGACAAGTCGGTGATTCTAGAACTGATGCCGGCTCTCCTACAGCAATATGCCGGATTATTCCAGAGCCCCTTCTCCTTGCCACCGGAGAGAGAAATCGAACATAAAATCACTTTAAAGGAAGGATCTGATCCTGTCAACATGAGGCCCTACCGTTACGCTCACTTCTAGGGCAAGAGGAGATTGAGAAACAAGTCAATAAGATGCTTCAGACCGGATTCATACGCGATAGTTCCAACCCCTTTTTCATTTATGGTACTCTTAGTTAAGAAGAAAGACGGATCCTGGAGGTTTTGCACAGATTATCGAGCCCTAAACGCGGCCATCATTAAAGACAGGTTCCCAATTCCGATTGTCGAAGATATGATCGACGAACTCCATGGAGCCACCATCTTCACCAAACTGGATTAGCAGTGGGCTATCACCAAGTACGGGTGTATCCATCCGACATACCGAAGATAGCTTTTTGCACCCACAATGGACATTACGAATATTTGGTGATGCCCTTCGGACTGTGTAACGCTCCCTCAACGTTTCAGGCACTCATTAATTCGAATTTCATGGAGCATCTGCATAAGTTTGTTCTTGTCTTTTTTGACGATATATTGGTTTACAGTCGTACATGGCAGGAACATCTGAAACATGTGCACATTATCTTCGATCTGCTCCAACAGCATCGGCTCTTTGTTAAAAGGAAAAAGTGTGAGTTCGGCAGAGAAGAGCTTGAGTATCTGGGTCACATTATCTCAGCTATTGGGGTTCAGGTTGATCAGTCGAAGATCAAAACGATGGTTGACTGGCCATCTCCGAAAACTATTATTGAACTCCGAGGATTCTTTGGTCTAACCGGCTACTATCGCAAGTTCGTGGAGAACTACGACGTCATCGCACGACCACTAACTAATCTCTTAAAGAAGGGGAAGTTTGAATAGACTCCGACAGCAGAGGCGGCATTCGCCGCTCTCAAGACGCTCGCCATAGTGATAGCCATTCGCACTTTGAAACCATATCTCATGGGTCGAAGATTCACCATACAAACAGATCAGAAGAGTCTCCACTTCCTTTTTGAACAGAGAATTCTTACTCCAAAACAGCAAAAATGGATAGGAAAACTCTTAGGCTATGACTATGAGATCACGTACAAACCGGGAACAGCTAATGCCGCAGCTGATGCACTTTCACGACATCGCGACAGCCCGTGTCTCCACACCATCACAGGACAACATACGACTTTATGAGAACTCTACGTCTAGATGCTAACACCAATCCATACCTTACACGAATTGGACTGCAAGCAGACTCAGCACCTGGTAAACCATTCGATCGTCGCAATGGTCTTCTCTGTTACAACAACCGCATTGTCATTCCACCAGGGTCACCAACTTATTCCATCAATGTTGAATGAATATCACGATTCCCACATAGGAGGACATTCTGGTGCCTTACGCACATTCAAGAGACTCGCTCAACAGTTCTTATTGGCCGTCCATGGCACAAATCTGCTCGATAATACGTGGCCGCCTGTGATACCTGTCAACGAGCAAAGTATGAGAGCTTAGCTCATGTTGGACTACTTCAACCACTACCGATACTCAATCAAATATGGAAAGATATCTCCGATGGACTTTGTCGACGGATTGCCTCGGTCCGATAACAACACTTCAGTCATGGTCGTGGTGGATCATCTTACAAAAGTCAACACATCTCATTCCACTCTCCCCACCCATACACGGCGAAATCGGTGGCTGCCAAATTTATTGAGTCCGTCATCAAGCTCCATGGCATCCCAAAGTCCATTGTAAGTGATCGAGACCCGATATTTTTAGTGCTTTCTGGCGTGAATTATGGCATTTGTCAGGGACAGAGCTGCGGATGTCATCGACTTACTATCCTCAAACCAATGGACAGACTGAAGTCGTCAACAGAACCCATCGAGCAGTACCTTCGATGCGTTATCCATAACCGGCCAAAACAATGGAGCAGCTTCTTACCTTGGGCGGAATATTGGTACAACACCACCTTCCATGCGTCCACATGTATGAACCCATTCAAAGCTCTCTATGGAAGAGAACCACACCACCCTGCTACGTTATGAGAACGGTACTACGCCGGTCTTGGAACTTGATGAGCAACTTGCTGCTAGAGATGAGATATTGTTGGACTTGAAACGCAATTTTGAGAGGGCTAGCAATAGAATGAAGCAAGCGGCGGACCGCAAACGTAGGGATGTTTCATATGAAGTTGGCGATTGGGTGTATCTCCGTCTCCAACCTTATCGTCAGCACACTCTTTTCAAGCGCACTTGTCAGAAGCTATCAACAAGATATTTCGGGCCGTTTCAAATTGAAGCTCGCATTGGCTCTGTTGCCTACCGCCTAAAGCTACCCCGAAGGTAACCGTGTGCACTCCGTTTTTCATGTGTCACTACTTAAGAAACACGTTGGAGAATCTACGCCCAAATCTGGTTCACATCCCGCCACTACGCTCCAATGGTCTCTTGCGCTTTAAATCCGGAGATAGTGTTACAGGAAATGAGCTCTCTGCAGTTTGGAGGCAACATTACCGAAGTGTTAATCAAGTGGAAGGATTTGACAAAGGAGGATGCAACATGGGAGGAATTCGATCATCTGAAATAGAGTTACCATGATTTTAATCTTGAGGATAAGATTCATTTTGTGGAGAGGAGTAATGATGCATCTTTAGTACGTGATCATCAAGTAACGGAATCGAACCAGAGGAGTTGATCTCCAATACGTGTTGCTCTCTATTTATTCTAATAGAAAAACCAAAAATAGGTAGTCTTAACTACCAAACAACAATTGTTCTTAAGTTTTCTTTTCATTGCTTTGACTGGACCAATTTCTATTAATCGGCTCACTTGTTATGGATTGATGCTAAGAATGCAATACAAACTCTGGAAAACAGATTAATTTTGATATAAAATTTTGCAAGTCTAAGTAGGAGTCTGGCAATATATTCACACACTTGTCTTCTAATATGGCAGAGGCCAATTTTTACATGAGACATTAATTTTCTACCGCAAAAAAAACAAATATCGTTTTAGTAACTTTCCCACCTAGAAGCACGTAATTCAAACTACTCACTGTTCTGAGAAATAACTTGTCCAAAGCGAAGAAAGAGTTGAGCATCAGAGGAACTCATTGAAGAGCAATTGACAGCGTGAGGAGTCTTGAGATTTGCATACTCATCAACGTAGCACGAAGCAGTCAACGTCGCAGATGTGGCTGTTGTAACAGGTGGTTGTTCTGACGATATGAAGCTGCCGAGAACACGAGTCACCTGGTGCATTGTGGGTCGATCGAACGGCTGTCTTTTGGTGCATAGGAGCGCTAGTTGGAAAACCTTCTTCACCACCGCGAGATCTTTACCACGTTGATGTGATGTCCGGGATCTGCCATTTCCATCACTGCATTGTTCCCAGTCTTCGACATTATCTGTAAAACAGAAGTATATGAAACACAGGCTTAGAACAAAAGTGATTGAACGCAAGATCAAACATCCTAAACTCTAAAAACAAAATCAAACAGGAATAAAGTAGAGGTAAGGGACAAACCAGATGATGTAGATTTGCCTCATCATCAACAGCTTTCCTTCTGGTTAACAACTCAAGCAGCACAATTCCGTAACTGTAGACATCCGATTTCTCAGTGAGACGTGAAGTGCGAGCGTACTCTGGATCTATGTAACCAATTGTACCCATCACGTAAGTTGAAGTATGTGATTTGGACACACAGAGGCTTTTTGCTATTCCGAAATCTGTCAAACGAGCCTCTAAGTCCTTGTCCAAGAGAATATTGGACGACTTCACGTCTCTGTGTATGATCCTTGGACTACAGTCATGGTGTAGATACGCCAGTCCTTGTGCCGCACCATATGCTATCTTAAGCCTTGTGTCCCAATCAAGTGTTTTCTTCTTTTTGGGGCCTTCATAAAAAAACATAAACATAAGATTTTATGCAACAGAATATCCAAACGAGTCTGTTTTTTGGGGGATGAGACGAACCATGAAGAAGATCCCAAGGCTGCCATTTTCCATGTAGTCATAGAACAGAAGACTCCCTAAGGGAGAGAGGGAATAGGCTTGTAGGCTCACAAGATTTCTGTGCTTGATGCTACTTAGCATCTCAAGTTCGGTCTCAAACTGTTTCATTGACTGTGGGTTGTGAGAGTAAAGCCGCTTAATGGCAACCGGTTTGCAGTTCTTTAAAACACATTTGTATACAGTGCTTGATGCTCCATGCCCAATAATATACTTCTCACTTAAGTTCTCCGTCATTCTCATAATATCCTCATAAACGTGGAGTGCCATGTTCATATGAAGGATGACTAGCTTCGGGGTCAAATAGGTTACTGATGTCACCCCAGAAATTTTCAGGATTAGCTATTGGATTAATATAGTGGAAGGTAGAGAACATTTGATAAGTGATTAGGTAAGTAAACCTGGTTTGTCAAGTGACCCATCCAGAAAAGGAGGAGGAATTATG